>JAAGVU020000039.1:11170911-11184864 GCA_011763525.2 Mormyrus iriodes
GGGTGGGGCGAGGAGCAGAGAAACAGGTGAGGAGCCCTCCCAGCCTGGCCACCATGTGTGTTAGGGTGGCTGCTACCCACAACTGTGTCCGGAAAAGCTCCGAGCACAACAAGTCATTAAGGAGTAAAAATGTCTGGAGTATATTATTTCCGGCACTGTAACTCCTACAGGAAAAGGCTGGTAGTAATTCCAGTCCAGAGAGAGAGAAAGAGAGAGAGAGAGGAGGAGAGACAGGGACAGAGGTACCGGAGAGAGGGCTATTTTTTTCCTTGCTGCCATTATTGCTGTTTTTTTGCTCAAGAGACTTGCTTGGAGCAGCCGTGAAACATTCCTGCAGACAAGCTGAAGTGTTTTCAGAAGCTGCTGTACTCATCTGAGAGCAAATCAACGACAGCATTTTAGGTGCATGAAAACTCTGCTCAGTACGACAGTGAAAGCCCTGCATGTCAGGGGCAGAAATCAATCTTTTGCAAATAAAAACACCCTTGTTTCTAAATAGGTTCATAACAACACATCATCGTCATTTCTGGAAGCATCCGGTGTGGAGAACAACGTGTTTGGTGGTCTGATATTGCTGTGCTGCACAGATGTGTTAATCAAAATATAATCAGGCCTGGCTGAGGCTGATGAGATCGCATGAGGCATGGGAGCGCTAGGATGATATTTGTTATGGTAGTTCACTGTCAGCAATACACTCCAAATGTTTCTGAGTATGACTCCAGACCTGGATTTTGACAGCAGTTATTTCACACTTTGGCAGCCTATGGTGACTGTTGTCAGACGCTGGCGGCTCGCTGTGTTTGCACAGGCCGCGGTCGTCCAGCTCCGTCGCCGCTCCAAACCTGATTCTTTTTAGATGAGAGAAATTTCACATCTGCCTCTTCCAAGGCAATTTGTCTGCGGGCCCCTGAAGCGAGAGAAGGAGGTGGGGGAAGGGGGGGGGGACCGGACAGCAAGCAGTGAGCGAGGGATTCCTGCGGCTGCGTTGAGAGGAGCGTGGTTTTCCGGATGACCGATGGACCCGGGTGAAGGTGTGTGCAGGGGCCGGTCCCGGAGACGCAGGTGTGCATACCCATTCATTACTGGCCCGCAAACAACAGCTGCAGCCCAGGAGCTGCAGGTGTAGCGGCCCGCTAATTACAGGTGGGCGTGTGACGGGTTGCAGGCGCAGGTGTAAGTGCCCCCTAAGTACAGGAGCGCCGACGACGCCCCTCGTTCTGAAGTGGTGCTAACGCTTCTAAAACGTGCTAGTGGCTGCGAGAAGCAGCAGAGATGTCTGTGATAGGCTGCAGGGGTTTTTGCAAAGACACTGGCACCACGGCCACTGCAGGGACACTGCATCCACACGACCTGCAGTACACTCTAGTGGAGAGACTGGAACTGATCCAGAGAAGCACAGGACGTACATGTGCCTCGCTGCATGCATGGTGCTCTGTCCTGCAGTAACCCTGCAGTTACACCCACAGTTATATCTGCATTGGGGCTCTGTCGTTTCATCCCCAAACTTTTTGCCACCTGATGTGTGACCCCAGGGGGTTGCAGGCTTTTTTACACTCAACTGTGATTGTTGCAGGCTGCAATACTGTGCGCTAACATGGCAAAAGAAAGGCATAGTGCAGTCAGGTCCCAAACAGGGAGGATCGCAGGATGTGGCCCCACACCTTTTAACAGGACCAGCGGGAGCAGAGGTGCTGGCAAATGTGTCCAAAACGGAACCATCTGTAGAATAGGGGGAGAAATACCTGGAATACCAGCCAGGACAAACCAGAAGAGAGGTGAAATCATTTGGTGGTTGATGCTCAGGTTCCTCTACGAATGAATTGCGTTCAGCCGTGAAAAATGTGGGAACGAAAGGCACACGTGCAGACAATGTGTCGCATGCATTCTGTAAGAGATGCGATGACAGTGCGGGAAAACGCAAAAAGGAACAACAAAGGGAGATTGGCCAGATGTGAGCAAGCCCCGGCCTTGTGCCGGAGCAGCTCGGAATTAATTCTTCCAGGAGGAGACGTGGGGGGGTTGTTTCCCAGAATGCAGCTGTTTCCCCCGACCCACACCTGCAGAGCAGTTATGAAACTGTCCTGCGCTGAAGCTGCCAACCATAACATCCTCTTCCTCAAGGGGTCGCCGGTCCTTCTGCCAAGTCCCGTCCTCCAGCCTGCGCGGAGCATCGGCCAGGCCCGGGAGCAGGGTGTGCGGGCGGGCTGCGTGGCCAGTGGTGTCTCCATGGAAACGCCATAAAAGGAACAAAAAAAAAAAGGCGATCGCCTTCAACCAGGCGGGACGTTTGAGCACGTGTGACTGATGAGCCCCAAACTGGAAGCCTCTGTTTATTTTCCCTCTCAAGATTTTCTGCCAAATGAATCCAGCGTGTGTGCATGTGTGTGCGTGCGTGTGTGTGTGCGCATGTGGGGGTGGGGGGTGGGGTGGGAGGAGAACAGCTGGGCGCACATCTGCGCACAAACGTTGTCTAGGAAAAGTTGTAATGATGCGGTCAGGGTGGGTTGTGAAATATTTTCTCATTCTTCTCTTCCATTTACGCTAATCAAGTCATAGATGACTGCAGGCAAGTCGATATAACGAGAAACTGTGTTCTGCGGTCGCAGCACGATGGGCAGCCGAAACGGACCATGCTGATCTAATCAAGAGCCAAAAAACATGAAAATGTTACACCCCACCTCTGGCCATGTCAGCTTCAAAGCTCCAAAACAGCCTCGCCAGCCATGATTGGCTAATGAATATTAGTGGCTCAGTATGCTGTAAGGTCTGCATGTCCACACTGAAGTTTATTCCCTTACTGTTAATGTATGAAGAAGGCTGGGCCACATGAATAGAGGGATTTATACATATGGATACATACACATATGTGTGTGTGTGTGTGTGTGTGTGTGTATACATTACGGTTCAAAAGTTTGGAGTCACTTACAAATTTCTCATGGAAATCTTCTTTTCCCAGGACAACAACAGACTGAGGAGTAGCAGAAGAAAGTTCTTTGTTTCTGACCATTTTGAGTCTTCAGTCAAACCCACAATTGCTGATGCTCCAGACACTCAACTAACCTGAAGAAGGGCAGTTTTATTGCTTCTTTAATCAGCGCACCACTTTTCAGCTGTGCTAACATAATTTTAAAAGGGATTTCTAATGATCAGATTTGCCTTGAATGATAAACTTGGACTGGGCCTCTCTACGCCAATGTAGATATTACATTAAAAACCAGTCATTTCCAGTTACAATAGTCCTTTACAACATTAACAATGTGTACACCAAGCAAAGAAATATTTAAGTGACCCCAAACTTCTGAACAGTACTGTATATATATATATACACACACACACACACACACACACACATATATTTACATACATATACACACACACACACACACACACACACACACACAAATACATATATATACATATATATGGGAGACTGAGGAGAGTTGAATTATCTTCCTGCATAGCTTAGATTCCCTTAAACACCATTGATGTTTAGCAAACTAATACACCTTTGCTTTGAAAGAAAAAAGTGCTTTTTCTTGATTTCCCTATATTTTATAAGAATAAAGTTTGACAGTTGCCCCCAGTTTCTCCATATTCCACAGTGTGTATTTACACAGGAAATGAGTGTAAGCGAGCATCATGGCGGCCTGCTTTGCCTGTAACTGGAGTTGCAAACATTGCAGGACAACATAGAAGTGACCAACAGGACCAGGGGCCACTGTGGCCCCTGCCTCAGGTTGCTGGAGTGCAGTATCCCACCACTCACTTACCAAACCATAACCAGTCCATTGACTTCCCTTAACTCATCTTTCTGACTTTTATTCAAAGTCACTTACACTAGAGGAAAAGGTTATAATTTATACACACTCCTAGGAACCCACAACCTTTACATGGCTAGTACAATGCTCTACATGTTCAGCTAGAGGAGCATCCAACCCAGAGAGGTCTGGGTGCCACCCCATCACCATATGGAGCTCCCACCCGGACAGTAGCCTCAAGAGGCTGGTCCAGGAAAGGCAAAGGGACGATGGTCTCTTCCAATTACGTGAGACGGGGCGGCACACACATAGCTAATAACGCCATTGCCAGCAGAACAGGCGCTGCTCGAGATGATGTGAGTACACATGGATGCTGAACGTGTGTTTCGTAATGAGGTAATGGGTCTGCCAAAAGGCCTGCATTTTTCATGGAGGATAACAAACAGATTATCCTCTGTTTATTGCTGTTCTGCTTTAGCAGGGGAAAGGGCTCTCTGTTTGGACGTTTGTTTCCTGGTTACATTGCCATCTCTCTGACTCGCTGCCTTCTCATGGCGACGGGTCGGTTTCCAACGATTTCCTTCCCTTACCTCCCAGACAGGGAAGGTGGCCGGTGATTGAGGTCAGCCTGGATATGTATGGGATGGGGACCAGATCCTGCTTGATCCTGCTAAACTCCGGCAGAGGATCGGGACAGGCCAGGGGAATATGCATCCCCACATAATGGAATTCGTGGTTGCTGGCACAGGAAAGATGCTGCATTCTCCAATCCCAAATAATTCATCTGTTTTAGTCAAAGAGTACCAGACCCTGGATCCTTGTTTCTGATGGGAATTTAAGTGCCTTTTTTCATTCTTTGAGAAGGGATGCCAGGAGGTTTGCAGTTTGCTACAGACAAACTCCAGATGGTGTCGCTGGACTTCCTTAGCATGGCACTTCTTCCATGTCACTCTCTCAAAGGCATCCAAACACGGGGACACCAGCAAACCAGCCGCAGGCTGGAGTTTCTTAACCGTCGCAGCCTACCATGTGTCCCGTCTCAGCCAAAAGGAGCCCTGATCTGCGATAATGACATTCCAGTTCTTTCTGTTTGAGGCTTCCCACCCTGTGGTTTGGGGCACGAGCTCCTTGCTACGGATTAAGTTCTAATAAGGCTTCAGACATACAAAACCCCAGAATTTTTCAAATTATGTTTTCATGCTTGGGAACAGAGTGGTTTCAAAACAGACCAACATGCGCGAGAGCTTTGCTGCACTTTAATCTGAGTGAAGAACAGCTTAAAAGTGAAAGGCGTGGCAAATAAATAATCCCTTCAGGATGACGGCTTCATGGATTGATTTCTTACTGTTTGGGCTGCCAAATTGTGAGAGTGATTTTCTGCTGGGTTTGGACTCAGCCCTTTCTTCTGTGTCGCCTTTTGTTCGGCGTATCTGGCCTGTGACAAATGGAATACCTTTGACAAACCCTTTGTTGTTTAAATCCCGGGAGAAAGGCCAACATGTCAGCAGTTACCTGCCATTTTGTAGTTTTGGAGGGAAGAAGGCTGCAGGTGTGTGAACCTTTGAGAGCGTGGGGGCATGACCTGATGCCTCCGCACCTCGTTGGCATCTTTGAAATCCCTAAATAGGTGACATGGTTAAGTGGGGCTCGTTGGATAGTGCCCACAGTCACTGACCACAGGAGCCTTATCCTGAGGATTGGTGCAGATGTCTGTTAAGGTCTAGGCCTGGAGGAGACCCAGTCAGTCGACTACAGGAACTCCTGCATGCTGGGACTGATGCTTAACAGCACGCTTTGCAGAGGAGGGAGCTGAATAAAGTAACTCCTACAGAATGGGACTGAGAATGACTCTCTAAAGCGACTCCTGCATGGTGGGACTGAGAATGACTCTGTAAAGCAACTCCTGCTTGGTGGGACTGAGAAGGTCTCTCTAAAGTGACTCCTGCACGGTGGGACTGAGAATGACTCTGTAAAGCAACTCCTGCTTGGTGGGACTGAGAATGACTCTGTAAAGCGACTCCTGTACGTTGGGACTGAGAAGGTCTCTCTAAAGTGACTCCTGCACGGTGGGGCCCAGAATAGCCCTTCTGCAGGAAGTGACTCGCAGCTGGAACGTGGGCTGAAGGACGGGGGCCTGGATTCCTCATCTGCCCTACAGCTCTGTGGCCTGCCACTTCCCCACACTTCAAACGCAGCAGAAATAACAGCCTGGATCCAGCAGGGACCTGGCAGGGACCAGCCGCTGTTCCACGCTCCACCCTCCTCTCTCTCTCTCCTCCTTCCCCCCTTCCTTCTACCTCAGTCTCCTCAAGCTTCTGGAGAGGAACCGCACTGGGTCTCCTTGTGCCGAACAGGCTCATGCCATTCTGGTACCAGACTGTTCCTCGCTCGCCTGACTTGGGGCCCCTGTGTAGCCCCCTGCTACCCAATGAGATCCGATCATCGACGATCACCTTAAAAGCACTTAAATTGACGAGCGCGGAGGGCCAGAGGCATCGGCAGGAAATGAAGCAGTTTCCCTTGCTTCTTGTGAGGCACAAAGACGTTCATTCAAATTAGGGCAAAGCCCCAAGCCACCAAGAAGGGGTGTAATTCATGTTGCATCAAGACACTCTATGTTTTGTCATTATTTATACACTCCTGTAAAACATCCTGTGGAAAGGGTATCGTGGGATGCGTTTTGCGGGCTCCCCAGTGAGTGCTTTGCACCTAACTATTGAGATCTTTCAGTGCCTCTGGAGGTTGACATTGCTAAAAAACTCCACCACCTCCCTCATGATCGTCACCTGCTGCTGAAGAGATTTACAACAAAAGTGAATGGCAAGGGAGGTAAACATTACCACAAAGTATTTGTCTGAAATTAATACCTGAAAATGTAACCCCAAAATAGCCGTGCCGCACAGACTGGCGGTGTCATAGTGTGTTACTCAACACGTTTCCCATGCTGGAGCCCAACAACTCACCATAATTAGTAGCAGACAGATCAGACACCTCTTTACGAGAGGCTTGGTAATAACTCCCTGAAAGTCTCCTTCCAAAGAACGAGTCATTCTTCAGAGCCATCTTTCCTAGCCTCAAATTTAGCAGTCATTCTTTAGTCAGCTTTCATAGTGATTCTTCACAGTCATCAATGCACCCATTGTTCTCCATTGAAAATGATGATATTCTACAGAAACATCATTGTCTGATTTATTCCTGGTGGAATCCTTTGTCCCTTAGAATGATCTCAGTCGCTTTTTTCTTTTTTTATTTCAGCTACTAAAAGCTGTAACAAGTAAAATCTAAATATAACATGCTTGTTTTGGTTCAGTACAGAGCCTTGTGTGACTGCTGCCTTACCATGACTTCACATCAGTTTGAGAAAAGTGCACCCATTTGTCTGATTGCCTGTCCATTCTTCTTGCAGTCAAAGGACTTTTTCTGGCCCACAACTAGTGGAGGTCCAGGCTAAAACCATAGCTGAGACTTAGAGATATTTGTTGGACAACACTGTAGTTGTAAACCTGTCTTATCATGGTCACAGAACACATACCACCTCCAAGGACAGTGCGTAAAATTCATTACCAGTTGACCGACATGTGTTCTGGTGTTATCCCATATTTGTCCACTTGAGGCAGAGTTTACAGCCCCCAGTTATATCTACATTCCCACCACGATGGAGAACTAAGGTCTCATGAGGGATTATCGGGGGTTTACACACCATATTTGGCAGGGTGGCACAGCAGTGTCCATAACCAGGAGGAGGGGTGTGTGTGTTACCACCAGGCTGGAAGTGGGCCTTCCTAATATCAGGGGCCAAAACTACTGCAGAGCAACAGGTGGCCTTTAAGTGGTAAAAAGACGAGCTTTCAGGTTATGAATCCTATTTATACTTGTTTGCAATTTACTACCAACCTCAGAGGCATAGCATGTAGGTTTTTTGTCCTTGCATATGATGACCTGGAAGTATCTGGTCTAGACATCAAGGGCCTTGTTGATTTAACATCCCCATTTTTTACACTAATAATGATAAATCCAGATCAGCTGCTTATATACGTTTCCTGCATCTAGCCCTGACAACCCTTTAAGTTGCTGGGAATAACAGTCTGCTAAATTAATAAATGTAAATATTCCTTGCCACTGGTGGTCTTATCGTGGCTTTTCCAAAAGCTGAAGGCAGAAATGGGGAAAACGGTAAATGCAGCTGCATGCGGTGTTCGTTTTCCACCTCTGGAACGATTACTTCAGTGACAGTTAGGTTAGTCAATTATCTGCTGACATTCATTCCCATGGGACCCCCCCCTTCCCCACAGATAAATGGATTCCACTGCAAAACATCTCCCTGTGATAAGATGCCAAACATTTTGATGGCGAAACACTGCCGAGTGAAACATTTGAAAGAGAGCATACCAGCTTGCACTGTAGAACACTTCAGATAAATTCAAACTGGCGTGTTGGTAGTTGTCGTACCAATGCCTGATATTTGCCTTCACTGTTCAGGAAACGGATAATAAAACAAACATCAGAAAAATCTCTTTTGATTGGCTGTTTGTATTCAGCCTAAATGGCGTGGATATGATGCAGCATGCAGTGGATACTTCTTGACAATCATCCTGCAGTCACTTGTCTTTCAACCTGGAATACCTTTGCCCGGTTAACTCTGAAACTCCTGGATGGCGAGGTCTTCCCTCTCCTTCTCCTGATGACATCATCTCTGACATCATTCCTAATGACACATTTTGGATGATCAATGCCATTGAGCTTACTGAGGGCACAGCAACAATTAAACCCTTTGCAAGGGCCCTGGAGTCTCACACAGCCAATATGGCATGATACAAATCTCTGATATCTTTGCAGAATGGTCACGTAAATTGTTTCTGGAAATAGTGGGATAAGTAAATAAAATATAAATCTATGATTAAATGTAACCACACAGCCACTCCTCTCCTCTGAAGTGTGTGTGCTGCTAACAACCTATGCATCCAAAAGATTTCACATGGTTCGGGGTTTAATGCCACACATATGTTGTTCCTACTTATTTTTCCTATTTCTGGGTTTTAACTTTAATGTGCTGTAAAAAAACTGTCATGGCATGCCAAATTGTGGTTCTAATAGGAAAAAAATCTTTCCTACAGCCTGCGTGTGAACCCCATGGTATGTGCTGCCCTCTTGTGGTGATCGATGGTCGTAATAAAGCAATTCCTGCTTGTCCTTTGTTTTGAGAACTTTCAGAAACTTGTTTAACAATCACGTCTAAAATAGCACACGGGCCAAGCAGTTTTTATAAAGGTTTCACAGGGAAAAAACATGAGAATTTTTGTTGGACGGGATGCTGAATTGTGTTGTTTTAATACATTAGCTGTACACAAGGAGCACTAAAAATGTCCAGGATGAACCTTCGCGACCCAGCATGCTTTGCATTTGGTCTTGCTTAAAACATTCATGTTGTACAAACAGCTGGATTCCCCAGCATTCCTGGCGCAGCGTTAAGCCACAAACACAAACTGTCTTCCATCTCTGCCTTCAAAAGACAGAATCACCTTCACATGTGCAGCCAGAAATGTGAAATTTTTCCACCAGTGTCAGTAAAATTGTCTCCATCCGCCTCAGATAAGCAATGAGAGTTAACTTTCCCCTATCCAGTATAACCCAGAAAGAAAGGCATCATGGTAAACTTGCATTTCGACCACAAGCGCGACATTGCTGCGAAGTACACTAATTTGTGGCATATAACAGAGATTCTTTGTATAAAACTTCTTCTTAGACACCAATTCAGCCATTGACCAGTACCATTTCCTTGTTCTTGATTTATAAACTCCTCCCGGAATTAAACGGTCCTCTGAACGTCACCTAAAAACATCCCAAAGTATTTAAAAGTTTTGCAGTTCCCCTGTGGTCCCAATGAAGAAGAGGATCACATTTCTGTAGCAGAGGCCCCTGAAGAAGAGGGATACCGTCACAGCTCTCCACAGATTAATCCCTTCTACAATACTAGCAGCTGGGCAAAGATGCCGTGTTTTGACTTAGTCTTACAAACACCATAAACACTGAATTTCAGAAGCCTCGTGCTGCCCGCAGACACCCCTGTCAAGCGAGCACAGAAAGGTTCAAAGGTAAGGAAATACAAGTGTGTGAAAGCCGCCTTTGATGGATAGCCCTTCAGACAGCGATGAGGAACCCAGATTCCCATTTTGTTTTAATACACTCTAAATATTTTCTTTGCGAAGCAGCTGGACGTGTCTGTCAAGAGGACAATGCCAATAGTGTTTTATAACATCAACAGATACAATATGTTTAAAATTTTATACTGTTTATTAAACAATGACCATTTCAAAACTGAGCCTTTTGGTGTTCCCACTATTTCCCAAATACACTATGGTTTTGTGGTTTTGCTAGTCTCTTACCAGGGCATTGCTCATTTTCACTCCATGCCTGCACGTCGCAAACGTAGCGAATGATTTTGCGCCCGATTTGTGCTGGTAGGAGTGCTGTTTTAAATGAAGCGTGACTGGGCGTATTGTCAGCGCGTTTCTATTTTAAGGCAGCGAAATGACATTGGGCATTCATCTCATCTCATTTTGACAAACAAAAACCACGTCTAAAGTCTGTGGCGCATCACTGAAGGATATTTAAACGGCGCGTTTTAGAAGCGTGCGGGTGCACTCTTCTAAGTAAAGAACAAACCGTATCATTAAACAATCTTTCGAGTTCATTATCAGAATTAAGCACGTACTGTAATTGAAAGGTCATTTGGATTGCTGAAAATGCGTTTCAGATATTTAGATACGTATTACAATACAGCCCGCAGATGGTCGCGCTTGTGGCATGTTGTATATTGCATAAAATTGCCATGCGTGACGGGTGTCTGTTGGACATAAATGGGGGCACATTAGAGGACTTTAGCGGCCGCTGCTGAACTGTATGTGCCGATGCCAGCGTGGGTAAGGAGGGATCAGCTGGCAGAAGAGCCGAATGGTCTGTAGCTTGGTAAGGAATCTAAATTATGAGATGCAGAAAAATAACAGTCCTATTGCGGTTTATTTGAACATTTTAAAACACCTTAAAAACTGTAGGTTGTGTTTTGTTTGGGCAAAGATTGCACTTTTATTTATATTTTGCAAAATGCAGACCCAAAATTTAAATAAAAAAATACCCAAGCATATCCTCGAAAGGGTAGGGCTGGTCCCGTACAGGATGTGCTCGCGCCTTTCCACCTCGCGCACGAGCACGTCATTTTGTTCGGGCGAAAAGCGATCCGGTTTGCCTGGTATACACGCCGTTATAATAGCAATCCGCCGTATATCATGCGCCACTGCCTTTTAATGGTGAGGTGATGGGCCATTCCGATTGGTTTATTGCATGTTACGCCCAAAACACGCCTCTGAATAATTAAGAGAGTTAGGGCAACCATTTTCCGCCTGGCGCTGACCCAGAGCCAGGTTTTTCGAGAGGCGTATTGCTGCAGCCAGGAGTCGAATGTCGAGTAGGAGGCGCAGTAAGGAAGGAGTTTGAAACGAGGGGACTGTTATCATCTGATACCCTAAAGGCTGGTTCATACTCCTTCACACGCGTACTAGCAGACGTGATCCCGCGAACTTTTATAGTGAGTTTGGCGTCGTCGTGTGTCTCCGCGGACGAACGTGTGCTACACTCGAAATATGTGTCAATGCGGCGATGATTGATTCAACAGCGTCTACTTTAAACACCTACATGGATGCTTTGACGAGTGTGTGTGCAGACTTGTCTTGAATTAAAAATCTCAGGCAAGCCAGCCGACCAAAGTTTGCGACCCTGTGAGCTGGCTCTCTGAATTTGTAAAACATATAGAAACGGACACAAACCTTGTGCTACGTGTGCCGGGAATATCAGAATAATAATTTATATTATTAATTTACTAAAAATAACAATAATAATATAAATACGACAAGCTGTGCACAAGTCCGCAGCTTGACCAGAGAACTATGGACATTTCTGTGCACACATACGCAGTGTGGATATGTGACGCACTTGTGTGGAGAAGCATGAACAAGCTTTAACCCCAACCCTTGGGATAAACCACTCCTGTCACAAAAATACACACAGGAATAGACTGGTAGGGCGGGGCTGGACGTGACAGAACCCCCCCCAACGGCGCACACTCCAGGTGCGGCAACTGGAGCAGGGGGGCCCGCGGGGCCGACGACAAGATGGGCACACGGGGTCAGGACACCAGGCGCAAACGTTGGACTCGGGCAGGACAGGACTGTAGACACCAGACGGGGGACCTGGGAAGACAACGGGAACTGAAGAGGACACTGAGATCGAACAGGGGAAGGAAACTGAGACATAGGAGCAAGACCAGGGATAAAATGGGCTGGACGGGAACGGGGAGGACGCCAGGAGGGGACATCACCGGAGACAGAAGAAACTAACAGACAGGGCCAGACATTCCAACAAGGGGGGAACCAAGACAGACAGGGCCAACACCAGGAACCGGGACAGGTGGATACATAAAGGGAGTAGGGTCAGTGAACCAGGGGCCACAGAGGGGGGACCAGACACCCAGACGGAGATGAGAGACCAGGGAGGACGACATTAGGGGCCTGAGGGGGAACCCCGGGAACAAAACCAGGGACTGGAGGGACCTGTGATGGAGCACGGGTAGGGACCGGAGGGACTGGGGGCGGGGACCGGAGGGACTGGGGGCGGAGCACGGGGAACGAAGGCAGGGACCTGAGGAGGGACACAAGGAACAAAGGCAGGGACTGTGGAACACCAAGGGACAGGACCGGGGACACACGGTTTTGGGCCTGGAAGCGGAACCTGGGGAGCGAACCTAGGGGCAGGATGCTGGCCCTGAGGGCCATGAACAAATGGCAGGGAATGGAGCTAGGGGGCGACGCGGAGGCCGAGCCCGGGCAAGGACGGCACCGAGCATGCCCTCGCTTTCCCTTGTGGGAAACCGAACACCAGCCAAAGGCTTGGCTGGACCGCCCAGGGCCTCACCATTTGGAACCCCTGAGGACTGCAGGAGCCAAAAGCGTGGGCTACTGGTCCCAGGAGTCCCACTCCAACTCCTTGTGGGGGCTACCCTCCTGGCCTAGCTCCCCCCAGCAGGAGAGGAGATCAGGGCCCCAGACAGGCTCTGGGGACTTGGCAGTGGCCCGGACGGGCTCGAGGGACTCGGCAGCAGGGACCATCCGGGCGACGGCGGGGAGCTGGCCAGAGAGAGCCGTCGAGGCGACGGCAGCAGGAGAGGCGGCTGGGACGGCTCGACGGGACCCTCGGGTGACTGGGATGGGACGGCTCGACGGGACCCTCGGGTGGCTGGGATGGCTTGACTCTTCTCGAGCTAGCGTATGGACCCTCGCCTGGAGGTCGGGGTTGCCCCGAACCTCGGGGCTGTTCCACAGGAGCCAGAACAGCCCCTGGAGGGTAAAGAATTGTTGGGGGAGGACTGTGGACCCTCGGAGGGGGTCACCCGCGGCCCCCTTGGAACCCCACGGGCCCCGCTCATCCTCGTCCGCCTTCCGCCCAAACTGCGGGCATGGGATGGACTCAGAGACCGGCTCCCTCCTCCCGAAGGTAGGGACCACCGCGGAGGGAGCACCGGTTATGGGGGCGGCCGGCCAGCACAGACCTGGATCCGTTGTTTCCAGGTCCCCCGGCTCTCTCGATCCCACTGTGAATCCAGTGGAGAGGGGATCGAGGGAGAGGACTCCCAGCGACAAGGGCGGCGGGAAGTCCATGGATTGATTGCAGTGCGGTCGGGTCATTCTGTCACGAGCGTGGATTCGCCAGTGAGGCATGACGCAGGCACGGGAGGAAGAATCTAAGGAGAACCGGCTTTTAGTTCACCCAGTGCAGGGACTTTATTAATGCAGGGAACACAGAGGAACAGCACATAACGTCAATGACCCGACAGGGGAGCACAGGACTGGGGAAACTCTTTTACACAGGGAAGGCAGGGATAAACGAGGGGCACCTGTGTAACAAGAGGCAGGAACATGAGGTAACAACAATGAGCTACAGGCGTGGCTGATCAGCAGCCCCGCATGTGGGAAACACAGGGAACAGACTGGTAGGGTGGGGCTGGACGTGACACCTCCTACTCGACATTCGGCTTCTGGCTGTAGCGATATGTACTTGGGGTTGTCATTGCCGAAAGTGTTACACCTACCTTAAATGTAACTTCCGGGACTACGCATTCGCACCATTACCACTACGAGACCACGTT
>JAAGVU020000039.1:11184964-11208595 GCA_011763525.2 Mormyrus iriodes
TTCCTGCTTTTTTTTTTTTTAATGTTTTTAACTAATATAAATTACTTGTATCATATGAAAAACAGTGATATAGATTGGGGGGGGGGGGGGGGGGGGGGGGGGGGGGGTGGTTCTCTGGGAAATTTTGGCATATGGCAACTCTGTACACTAATGGAAAAGAATAAAAAAAGTCAATTTTCTTAGAAATGATAAATTCTCTTATAATTAAATGTCTTTCTTTAATGACTCAATATATTTCTACACCTGGAACTCCTAAAGTCCCTAGAGTTTATCCTTCAATAAGCCATTCAAATCCATGTCATTGTCACTGTCATTGAAACCGACAGAAGAGCTCCTGCCTTTTCATAGAACATAGCAGAAGAAATATGAATCCTATTTCTGTTATTTATGCAAAAGTACAAATAAATTACTGTAATTTTTTCCACATAAATAAATAGTTGCAATAAAATAACTAATGTCACTATCTATATAAAATCCCAGTGAGGAAACACATTACTGCAGTTCCACTTTGTACAGAATGTTGGCAATATCCATATTTTCTCAATTTACCATAAACCTATGTTATATGAAGTTGATTTGTTAACAACAATGTCTAACTTACCAAATACGCAGCAAAAAATCCTCATGGACAGAAATATGTTATCCCGGAAACTGCGGGCGCAAGGCAGGGAACAACCCAGGATGGGGCGCCAACCCATCACTGGGCACACTCACACACCATTCACGTACACATGCACACCTACGGGCAATTTGGCAACTCCAATCAGCCTCGGCATGTTTTTGGACTGTGGGGGGAAACCGGAGTACCCGGAGGAAACCCCACGACGACAACATGCAAACTCCACAAACATGGAACCCGGGCGGAGACGTAAACCCCGCTCCCAGAGGTGTGAGGCAACAGTGCTAACCACTGCACCACCGCGCCGCCCCCGACGGGTCTTCCATCTGAGGGAATTCTCAGGAAAGAGAAGTCACTGTGGGAAATACAAATGTCACATGACTTAAAAACATCACATAATTGGCTACCTTAAGGTCTCTCTGTTTAATTCCCACAGTTCAATATGTTGTAGTTTTTTTTCTGAATAACGAGGAATAGAAGTGAAATATGTTGCCATATGGCAACACCGTACCATAGAGGGATAGCGTGTATCATGCTTATATGAGTAATCATTGCATCTTATCCATGGACATAATATCTTATATGTGCAAATAGCATGTTATATATGTACAATATCCTGAAAAAAAAATGCAGACAGTTTCTTAAAAGACCAGACATAGTGTCCATATTAAGGTGAAACATTTGCCTTCATTAAATAAATGAGAATTTGATGTGCATGGCACATTTGATTCATGTGTGCTGTCAGTCATCTTCTGGTGTAACCAAAATGAGCAATAGGAGGTGAGTTAATCTCTGGGCTGTGACTGACATCCCACTCACCATGGGCTTTGAGCTTATTTTATTCCATCACTAACTTTTACAGGTGGCTCAGTGGGGCTCTCTCATGCCCACAGTGCTGGGGGGGTTGAATCCCACTTTCTGTGACGAGTTTTCATGTTCTCCTCATTTTGCGCAGGTTTCCCCTTGAAGTCCAAAATACATGCAATTAGGCTAATTGGTGTCCCTAAATTGTTCATAATGTATGTATTAATGTGAGTAAGTGCCCTACAATGGGCTGGCATCCCATCCAGGGTGCGTCCCAGCCTTGTGCTGGCTGGAATGGGCTCCAGGCCTTCTCAACAGGATCAGCTGTTAGTAAATGAATGTATAGACTAGTATTCACCCTTTGGGTTGCCAGTTCAAATCCCATGGCTGTCAGAGCGATGCCTCTGTTGTGCCCTTGTGCAAGGCCCTTAACCCTCTGCTCCAAGGGAACTGCAGGCTGGCTGACCCTGCACTCTGACCCCCCCCCAATCTTCCTCTCACCTGTATATGTGTCTCATGAAGACCAAAATGGGATAAGCGAAAACAGAATTTCCCAACAGCATCTCTGTTAAGGTATTATTTAATTGTCATAGAACTACTGCATTAAAATGTTACACACTTATTTTCAGAAGTACACTGTGTTTTTATTTTTGGACACTACTTGTAAAGATGATAAGGTAAGCCTACTAGATACTAAACCCTGACTTGTAAACCATTAGATTACAATAGAATTGCCTTTCATTGCCCGACAGCTGCACATCTCTAGAATAAAATTGTGTTTATTTTCCTATTAATTCAATAGAAAAGTAAAATTATACTGATGTACACTGTTGTAAAATACTGTACATTGTACTAAGAGAACAAAGTCGGCTGGAAAAACTCAGAATGATTTTCTTTTGGGGAAAGGTTAGCAGATTTAAGGCAAGATTATTAAGTGTTTAGAATTTGAAATTATCTTTGGGAGTACTAAGGACTTTATTAATATATTTATTAAACGTTGTTTCCATCTATCAGTTTACAGTATCCACTTACTATCTACACCAGGGAGCACGTCGACAGTGACGCCAGTCTGAAGCTTTCAGGTATTTTACTTGCTGTGGTGTTGAAACACCGACCAAGTGTTGGCTTTCATGTCAACATCTTATTTTAATTAGTCGTAACCATAAGTAAACAATTGGCAAGTTATTTTGAGTGTACAGTATGAATTAAAGTTACTTTGCTGTCTTTCTACATATAATTCAAATCTGACCTTAGCAAATGATATAGCACACATATGCTGCAGTACATGAGGAGATCCTCTTCACCGGCCGCTCGTCTCTTAAATCACATCACATACATCCTTCAAATGCTATTAGTTTCCTTTACAGTAGTAATAAACAAGGGTGAATGGTTTCTGTTTGAGTTTTATAAGCAGTAATGTTTCCTGGTGGTTGGTTTACATAACCCTATCATACAATAACCTTTCGTTCACCTTTTTACACCCTGACGTGTTCATGAGAAACTGAGGCTTAGAAACAGGCGACCTTAGCCTTTAATTTAAACACTGCAATAAAGGAAAGAGACTTTAATAAATTAGACAAATAGATACATATGATAATCAGAAATTACCCAAAGACCTAAACTGTATTTGCATTACAAATCTACCTCACTGAACGTGCATTAAATGTATAAAACCAATGAACTGAACTAAATTTTACATAATAGTAAAAGAAACAGATTGAAAATAATAAATTATAACATTTTATATCTTAAAAAACAAAGATAATTTGAGCTAGGCCTGTATTAGATTTTTCTTATTCATACACCGCGCACGTGCTGAACAGATTTTAAACCGCAGCGTTACTGCCAGTAGGAGGCGCCATGGCTGGACTGCAGCACCTGCCAGCATATACAGAACAGTAAGCAGTGGCTGATAACTAGCTGTAAAGTCTCAAAATGCTGAGATTCAGTTATTTTAAAAGTGTATGTTTCTAACTAAGATACGAATATTGTAGAGGTAAGAGTTGTTGCAGATCAATCTATATTAAAAAGCGCTCTTTGGGTTGTTAAGATCGCTTTATAACCTGTTTGGGGTCAACAAAACAACTAGATTTGAAACAATAGCAACACCATAGATAGGGATAAGTTATTAACGAGGTAAAAATGTAAATATCAGTGTGGAAGACTAACGTGGCTATAATAAAGATAAAAAAGTCGGAAGGATGTCCAAGGTCAACGGCTTAAGTGTCGGTAAATAAATATATATACAGATAACACGAATATGAGAAAAAATATCCATTACTATGGGTAATATACTCGGACAGACAGTTTCGATAGCAGTGTTTAAAGGAAAGGAAGTAGCGCTTTTGCAAAGTGAAGTTGTGGTGAAAGTGGCTAATTTACATTTGCTGAATACACAGAGAAAAAGACCGGCACATAGTGTGTGCCAGCACTGAAACTAAAGCTGTCTTGGTCTAAATTTAAAACCGGAGACGGAATAGTCTCCCTTTTGGTCTACATACCTCTTCTGAAGTTGCATTTGACAGTAATTGCTAGTAGCGGAATTGTAATTTGGTATCACATTATTTAAAATCGTGGCGTTCCACTGATAGAATAAATTGTTCAAATGGGAGCGTGTGATGTCTGTATTTGTATGTTTTCGCAGTTTAGCTGGTTTTAAAAAGCAGGTATTTTCCCCGTGACGCTCCCGTTCATTCCTGCCGACTCAGAACCACGTGACCAAACGCGGAAGAGCCGCGAGTAGCGGAGCTTCACTTTGGAGCGACTTTCGGCCGGCCGTCCGTCCTCTCTTCCTCCGTGGCCGGTGGAAAGCGGGCTTCTGCCGGCGAGTGACAACCAGGAGGAGAGCCAGCGGCACGACAAGCGGCGCTGGGAGCTGTATGTCCCTCTAGGAGGGTCGGAGAGCGGCGCTGCTCGGCGGCATTGATGGTGGTGCGCGGACACCGGGAATGGGGCTCGCCGTCTGCGTACAGGAGCGGCAGCGTTACGGGTAGTTAACGTTAACTAACCACCGTATCCGTGCGATACCTTCGGCGGCTGTGCGTGTAACGATGAGCAGTTATAGGGACGGGGCTCCCGAGTTCAGCCCGACGCGGAGCCCGGAGGATGCTTCGGAGGCGAACAGCGGCTGGGACATGGGCAGCGACGTGTTTGAATGCTGCTTCGAGGAGCCCGTGGGCGAGGCGATGCACCGCGGCATGAGAGCGCCGCAGCCCGGGCTGGACAGACACCTGCCGCTCCTCCACGACCGCCACGGGACAGAACAGGACGGCATGGTGCTGGGCCTAGTGGGAGAGGATTATCCCGGCTGTCACGCTCACCACGGCCCGGACTCTGCTTGCCTGGGGCGCGCCGGCGAGCGAGACTATAGCGAAAGCGACGGCAACGTCGCCCCGAGGAAGAGGAACCGGTCGACCAGCTGCCGCCACCGGTACGAAGTGGTCAGCGAGCTGGGACCGGAGGAGGTCCGCTGGTTCTACAAGGAGGACCGCCGAACCTGGAAGCCGTTCGTCGGGTACGACTCGCTGAAGATCGAGCTTATGTACCGCAAATTCTGCGAGCTGAACCCGGGCAGGTCCAGCAAGGGGCCGTGCCCCGCGGATGCGGAGGATGAGGAGCCTCCCCGAAAAGAGGCAGCGGCGTCGGAGGGGGTCAGCGAAGCGGCGACCAGGCCGGCGGAGTCGGGGATCATCCGGGGGCTTGATGGCCGGAGGGCCGTGGAGAGATGCGATTCAGCTGACGGGGCGGCCGGCATCGATGTGGACCCGGTGTGTGTCCGGGGAGGGCTTTACGAGGTCGATGTCAAGGACCGGGAGTGCTACCCAGTCTACTGGAACCGTAAGCCATTCTATTATACCCCCACATGCCTCCCCTCCCCCTTGTTTCAGGTGCCTCTTTTACGATTCATGAAATATTGCAAGCTTAGCCCCTTTGGGTCAGTTGATCAATTGCTTTACGCATTAGGTTAGTACGTTGACCCGCTATTAAAAATTGTATAACTTGAAAAAGTAAGTAACTTTTTTTTTTAATGCCTGCGCGGTGCCTTTAAATGCCCCTTTTCCCATGCAGTTTGTAGGTAAACGCATGGATGCCATTCAGATAACTAGAATATTCGTAGGTTGCGCCTCCCTCACCTAGCATAATTTGTACTTCGTTTGGCGGACTACAAGGATAACATGTCTAACACTGTAATCGTTACGCGTGAATGAAAACGGCGGTAGGTAAACGAAACAGTCCTTCAAATTGCACACGCTGATGTTATCGGAGGGTTTGTAAACCGATACCGACGACCGGATCTTACTGGCCAGACGGTCTTGCGGGGGACGCGCTGCTAACTGACCTTGATCACGGCGGGACATTCGGACATAATAACATAATCATACAGATCATATGAATTTAACCACGAAAAAGTGCACGGTTTGCATTGATCAGCGATTAGTACTGGAAGAGCTGGATTATATGCGGGCTGCAGCAAGTGATTCAAAGCGCCAAATTGCCGAGGCACCGTGTTTTTCTTTTTTCTGCGGGGTGCGATGGTGCACACAGGGACACTGACTTTTAAGCCCTTGTTAATCAGTGTTGCTACCGGCATCTTTAGTGTTGCAGGAGAAACTAGACTGGAAAACGGAATAAATAAAACTGATCAAACATTTTACTACTTTATCCGCTCCCAAAGTTATTCTGTGACAGTCTCTCTCTGCCCTTCTCAGTCACATTTAATCATGCGATTAACGAACAGGGAATTAAAAGGAATTACCATTGCCTTGGCTAGGGATATCATGTAGTCCAACGGACTTTTTATCATCTTTGCTAGAAATTGGCTAACTTTTTTTTTTTTCTTTTTTTTGAAAATAGAAGTTGTGAGCATACAGAAATCAAGTGGTTGATTCTTAACTAATTCAATATTTTGAAATCCTGTATGCACAAATAGTACAGTTAATACGACAACTAGGTTTATTTCTAAATCAAGGAATATGAAATATGTATTCACTGCTTGTTGAACACTTGATGTGGTGTGGCTGTGCAGAGCAGGACCGCATCCCGGTGATGAGGGGACAGTGGTTCACCGATGGCACATGGCTGCCCCTGGAGGAGGATGAGAGCGACCTCATTGAACTGGAGCACTTGGCACGTTTCCGCGGGCAGCAGATGCAGGACGCCTTCGACACTGACCCTGTCTCTACGACGGTGGACAGCAAGGACGGTGAGAGGCGTGCTGGGGATCTGAGGGAGAAAAGAGGAAATGGAGGAGGTGGTCAAGTGGACTTGTGTCACATGACTGAGGTCGAGGTGCACCTGGGTCGTCGTGGAATGTCGTTAATGAATAGATAATAAACTGTTGTACCAGCACCATGATGGGATCCTCCAGATTGTGGCTGCGTCTGTCGTACTTATAATTAAGTTTTGTTTCTTTTAAAGGTAGAGTATGTGATTTGAATACTGCTCCTGCTCTGTAAATGCTGAGACAAAAAACAGTGGCTCGGACCAAGCCACACAACCCTGTTTCAGCCAATCGGCAACAGCACGTGTTCATGTTCATGGACAGCAGCCGGGGGAAGCAAGAAGGAGGAGTGGCTTCGGGCGGATGCCTGAAATGAGGGGGTGGGATCGTGTTGTGCAGTTTGGTCCGAGCCACGTATTTTTTTTTCCCTGTTTACAGATCCGGGGCTGCGTAGAAACACTTTTTTTTTTTTTTTCTTCTTCCCGCGCCCGCACAGAATGGACAGACCATGAGGAGAAATTAGCTGAATTTGACAAAGTGTATCTGATTAAAATTGCATACTTTACCTGTCCTTCCCCCACATCCACCTTCCAATCGCTTATCCAGAGCAGGTCTGTAGGGGGCAGCACAGGGCACAAGGCAGGGGAATCCCCGTCATCGCAGGGCACATGCCACACAGTTACATGATATGAGAGACTTGTGGAAACGTAAACAACATAGGGAGTGGGGGGTAGGAGTTGAACCCTCAACCCCGTGGGTCACCCCTGCACACGATTATGATATTTAGTGAAAACTAGTAGTCAGGGGTTACTCACAAAAGTTATCCATTAAAGAAAGAGGTGGAAAGTTCTGATCCAGAAAGTACAAATCCATTTTGTTTCAACCAGCTAGTTGAGTATGAAGAGTCATAGTCACAGAGTACTCAACTGATCTTTAATGGATTACTTTTGTGAGTAACTTCCCCAACACTGGTCAGGGGAATGTACATGTGCACCTCAAAGGTGGTCAAGGCACCGTACAGCTTACACTGCGTTTCCCAAGTATGTTTTGGAGCGGGAAGCTGGAGCTGATGGTGGGCTGTGATCTCTGGTTTGGCTGCCCCTGCCACGGCTGCCGCCGTCGGTGTTGGCGCGGCAGACTGATACATCACTCTTGGGTGTGAATTTCCTTGGAGAGTGCCGGGACTCCCGTTTCCTCAGCAGAGCGTGATGCCAGGCCACAGTGTTGCCATGCGGCGTGATGCTAAAACCTGAAACATTAGAGGCCAGCTCCCAGCCGCCCTGCCTCGCCAGTGCCGTCAGAGGATTTAAACATGGAAGGTCTGAATCACAGAAGTGAGGTCACATTCAAGGACTCTGTATGAGCTAGACACCCAGGCTCTGACAGTCTGTCCTGCTTAGACAGCATCACAATTTTAGCTGCTGACCCTAAGCGGGGCACGGTGACACAGTGGATAGTACCGTTGCCTCACACTTCTGGGATCATGGTTCGGGTCTCCAGCCCATCTCTACTTATGTGGAGTTGCATGTTATCCCTGTGTCATCATGGGGTTTCCTCTGGGTGCGTCAGTTTCCCCACAACGTCCAAAAACATCCTGAGGTGAATTCACACTTACGGGCAATATGGGGTGTGGGTTGACACCCCATCCTGGGTTTTTTGGGATTCACACGGGGTGCCAGCAACCCTGCTTAGGACAGACTTGCATAGAAAAAGAATAGATTGATGGACCCTAAGCATTTTTGGGGCAGAATACTGCTTTGAAAGGGAGACTTCAGAGACCCCAGAAAAAAGTTGAATTCAGACTGTCAATACAAGTTGTTACAGCGCTTCTAGCACGTGGCGCCATTGTGTTGTGGAGCTGAGCCCAGGGCTGTGGGCGTTGCTTGTGCACTCATTTACATAAATATGCACCCGGGGTAAAATGTCAGAAATGGGACATTGTTTACAGTACGCACAGACGTGTGAGGTGCTATTTATCGTAGAGGGAAATGTGGGTGAGACAGTTGGTCTTTGTGTCTGTTTCTGCTTTATATGTTCTTTAAATGTCAGTATTGTCTTGGGGGAGGGGCGGGGAATGTTTGGCCAACTGTTGCCAGTAAACGGAAGTTTCCAGATCTGCCCTAATAGGCACATTCACAGGCCTGTCCCATTGTGAGAAACATGAACTCGCATTTCCGTTTTTTCTTTTTGTCTCTGCTGGCATTGCTGTTCTGGAATAGTCAGGAGGCCCCTTCCCCCCCACCTCATCTCATAAATGCTGGGGGAGATCGACCTGACATGTCGTGCCACGCCTGGCATGCATGTAACCGGGCAGAGTGAACCCTTAGCAAAGGAGCACGTGTGTGTCACCTGATAGGCGCTGCCCTATTACGTGGTGTGCGTGTAACATTTTTCTGACAGACCTGGTAATGTAATATAGGGGAGAGCACAGCCGTCTGCAGCTACGATAGCGCTCGGTGTGAGCGCGCCTTCATCGCCTCTGTAATTACAGATGTTTCTAGTGTGAGATACACCTCATCTTTGTAATTAGAGTTGCATTCAGCACTAGAGTGACCTTATTCCTTTGTAATTAGAGTTTTACTTAGCATGAGAGCGACCTTATTTCTTGGTAATTATTGTTGTCTTTAGCATGTGAGTGACCTTATTCCTCTGTAATTAGCGTTTTGTGTTCAGAGTGAGGCCCCATCCACTTGTAATTATGCTTTGAGTGCGTTTGCAGGGGGCTACTTGTGAGCGGCCTGCTTTGTGGTGTCTCCAGCCGCCTGTTGGGGGTGGCGGGTGGGTGTGTCTCCTTCTATTGACTCGGCTGTCCCTGCTTTGTGGGGGCTCCCTGCTCACTCAGCAGGTTCCTATTACTGCTGAGACGGATGTGGTTCTAATTGGCCGTCATGCTGCTGCGTGAGGGAGAACCCTATTCGATGCGGGTGATCCGCCAGACCAGTACTGCGGGGTCGCAATGTGATACATGTTGATGTCAGAAGACCTTTTGGAGTTGAGCATCGTGGGGTAGTGGTTATGGGTGTCCTCCCCGTGTGCCGTCGAGCAGTGTGACTGCAGCAGTCCTTGGGGCGACCGCACGTGTTCACCATGACATTCACTCTCTCCTGGTCTCTGCCAGCCTTCTCCTCGCTGCTTCCCTACTACCTCCCCTTTCTATTCAAACGGAAGAGGTATCAGCCAATCGCTAGCGCTGCCGGCGTCTGCCGAAGGCTCTGCCAAGGTACTGTATCTTGACGTTCATATTCCAGTCCCACTAGATGTAGCCTCCTTCCCGCCCCTGGTCCCAGGCATGCTGTCCCCTCTGGTCAGGCTGCAGACACCACCCTCCCACTCCTCCCCACCCTCCTCGGTGGTGTGTCCCTGTCGAGCCGCTTGGCCTGGCTGTCCTCGACCTCCCTGCGGATTCCCCGGATCAGCTGTGTTGTAGGAGGCCCATGTGCCTGTAGCGGGATAGTTAGCCAGGCTCAGCAGTATGGAGAGAGAGTGGGGGCATTGGAGCCGGCACGCACGGAGGATTTCATGAGGGTGCCCCACATCCCGGTCCTGGAGGCCTCTACGTTCCTTCAGCTGTTGCCGAGCCCTTAAGCTCCTGATTTGTCACTCTACTCTACCCCTCCGGCTGATGCTCCCGATGTGACGAGAGCTACACACACAGAGGATGACCACTCAGGCAGCCGGGCCTGGCTCTCCGACCCCTGTCACCCCCCACCTCTCCCCCCTGCTCTGTGCCTGTGAGAGTGATCCGCTTCTACGAGCACAGAGTAAAATCTCTCCTTTATCTCGCATCACTCTATAACCAGAGAACGAGCTGGAATGCTCGATTTGCAAAAACAAACTAGAATGAATTTTGATCCCAGACGAGGGTCACGTCCCTCATAAAGGAGAGGGAGCCCGACGCGTAGGCTTTCTGGTGCTTTATGGCCTGTAGAGCAAGGCGTGATGAATGAGAATCAGCGTTTGTGACTGACACGCAGTTACAAATGTCAGCTCTCGGCTCTGCGATTCAGCCTGACTTTCCTCTCTGGGAAGCCTGCCGTCTCTGTGTCAAACAAAGTGGCGCCAAATCTCTATGGCTGCCTGTTGACAGTATTTATCAACTATTAATGCTCCCTGGATGCATTATTCACAAGTTGAGCGTGCCAGTAATTGTTCCTGGATGACAATAAGTACAGTAAGTTTCAGACAGGGATGAAAAATCGTGACACACACGCTGTGTATTTCCCAGCCTCTCATAGCTCCCTCTTTCCCCAGCTGCCTCTGCTCCTGGTTTCCTCTCCCACCAAATCAGCCGTCTCATAATCTCAGGCCACAGCCTGATAGTAGCCATGTTTGTGCAGCTGGTCAGAGCTCGTGGCTTTGTGTCTTACCTGGACCCCAAAATCCTGTCCTGTGATCTGTTGGTTTTTTTTTTTTTTTTGACTATGTTCGGTAAGTAAAATAGTTTTAAATCCATGTCCAGAGCTGCTGTACTGTGGAACAGGTTTCTTTGACAACTGGTTGCGTTAATATAAAGCCCCAATTTGAATGTGAAACATTGCTTATTCGTTTTGCTTTAATTGCCCAAAAATTTAAATCAGTTTCTCTCTGTTATTTCCACCATATCTTCGTGAAATGTTTTTCCTTCACCCAGAAGAACTGGAATCACTTTCATGGGAGCATCTCTCATTTTGTGCTTGATTAATGTGCTGTAACGGTGCTTTGGTGTTCCTGCCGGCCATTAGCCAGCATAAGGTATTTTTATTCCCTGCGCTGTTCACTGTACAATCCCCCCCCCCTTGGTAATTAAGGGTAGGTCTTTCAGTGCAAACCTCTCTACAGCAGTAAGCTTAATGCTGGGGTCTAGCTTCACAAGGCTTAACGTGTCCTCATTCTATCATGGAGCCAAGGCCACAGCCATTAGACTCCTCTGCGTATTTGGGCAGGAGTTAATGGATGTTAGGGAGTCTGTGCTGTACGTAAGATCATCACTCTCGCTTGCCTTGGAGCGATGGGCTCTGTCGAGGTTCTGCCTCATGAGACGCTCTGATCTGTATTAAAAACGGGGAGGTGAATAATAAAAACTGAAGGGACTGTTCTGCATTTGATGGAGAGGGAGACTCAGCGTGACAGCGAGCGAGATGTGTTTACGGGTCAGGCTCACTAGTCCCCTAACCCATCTTCTCAACTCCCCCGTGCAGCAGTCCACAGCCTCAAACTGAGCCGTTCCCACGTCGACTGGCACAGCGTGGACGAGGTCTACTTGTACAGTGATGCCACCACCTCCAAAATCGCTCGCACAGTCACACAGAAGCTGGGCTTCTCCAAAGGTCTGTCCATCTGTTTTTGTCTCTGGCCTAGGCTCGCTTGATTACCTTGTTTATTTAGCCCCGCCCCCCTGTTTGCTTTGTCCCACCCCTCATTTAGGCCAGCCCCTCTAGCTCCATCCCCGTGTTGGCCCTTCACCAGCCTTTCCGTACTAGATCGCCCCGTTCTTTCCTACCTCCACTCCTGTTCCATGTGTATCACTGAGTTAGTCTGCCCCGTGATGGCTGGCCCGAGGAACTTTGTCCTGGCTCCCATGTCTGTGTGCTGTCCTCCTGTGATTGTGTGGATGTGACTGTATTAATGAGCATCAACTGTGTTTCCTGGGGCCTCCTGGCCTCATGCGTGGCTCTCTGACCTCATAGTGTCCAGCAGTGGAACACGCCTCCACCGGGGCTATGTGGAGGAGTCGTCCTTGGAGGACAGGCCGCCCCAGACCACGCACCTTGTCTTCGTCGTCCATGGCATCGGGCAGAAGATGGACCAGTTACGCATCATTAAAAACACCGCCATGTGAGTTGGCACGCCTGATCCTGGCCACCTGGCCGCTGTCCATGGCCGTGTGTCACATGAGTAATAAATACAGTCTCATTGGTGAATCAGACTTGGCAGTGTGCTCTGATGTGTCCTCTGAAATTCTGGACACATAAATATTTCCAGGTAGTGGCATACCTGTGTGTGTGTGTGTGTGTGTGTGTGTGTGTGTGTGTGTGTGTGTGTGTATTTGGCCATCATGCCATCACAGGGCTGGCGTCCTGCATAGGGTTTACCCCCAGAGCTGTGCTCTATGCTACCTAGGATCAGCTTCAGCCCTCCCACCTGACCTAGACCCAAACCAGGATTAGTGGTTAAATGGATTACATTCACATTTTTTGACAGATGGTAATGAATGGGCAAAGAACTTGATAGTGTGTGTAAGCTGGAAAGCGATGCGATCTGTAGGGTAGGCCCAGTTGGTGCGTGATTAATTATCAAGTCTGTGTGCGTGTGGCCATGTCTACACTCAGGATGAGGGATGCAGCCAGAAAGATGGAGGAGAAGCACTTTTCCGAGCGAGCCTCTGAGCATGTGGAGTTCCTTCCTGTGGAGTGGAGGTCCAAGCTGTCCTTGGATGGAGGTACGCTGGTACAGCTCCGTGAAGCCAGTAGAGTATGCGTTTATCATACAGACGGTTCAAATGGCCCCAATGTGATCTGGACAGAGTGTGCGGGACGGCCTGGCCTCCGTCTGCAATTTTCATTTGCGTGGTGTAAACAGACGTACATAAGGGCATGGCGTCACCTTTCCAGACACCGTGGACTCCATAACCCCGGACAAGGTCCGTGGGCTGAGGGACATGCTGAACAGCAGTGCCATGGACATCATGTACTACACCAGCCCGCTGTACAGAGACGAGGTGAGGACTGCACGGCCTTTCATATCCGCCACTGTCACTTTAACGTGGTTCCTAATCCCAGGCAAAAGCTGTGCGTGTCAATCTAGAGGAAACCATCTTGATTGGACGAGCAGCATCCTATCTGTCATACACACCGATGTCACATTGCACACGGAGGCGGGAACTCAGCAAGAGATTAATCTGCCCTGATTATTCCAGACTAATCTGTTAGGGTGTGTGTCAGATTAAAACCGTTTCCGAATCACAGAAGCTGCCAGCGGGGGCCGCTTTGAGGGACATAACAGAGGATTGTTTTTAATATAGCATGTTTCAGAGAAGGCTGCATTTCGGATATAATCATAAAAATAGGTTGGAAAAATTTTTGCGGCCTGTGACCCAATGGAGTTCCTCGCACTCAGATCATGCGAATGTTCATGGCGAAGTGTAGAAAAGAGAGATTGGTGAGAACAGGCATTCTGGGGAAAAAAAGTTACAAGCATCAGTGTTGAGTTTGGGGTGATTCATTCAGCTTTTTTCCACAGCCACAGTGTGCATTCTGTTACCGGAAGCTTTCCTGCATCTTGAAGCGGTTTCTCTAAAGGGCCGTTTGGGATCACCATTCAGCATGTAGGCCACAGCTCTGTGCTCCAGTCTGGCCCACATCCCAAGGGCTTCACATTTGTTGCATATATTCGTTCATCTTGTTCTTTTATCCAAAGCAGCAAACAGTAGAGGAAAGGATTATGATTTATGTCGGCTCCTTTGGGATTTGATCCCATGACCTTTGTGTTAGTGCCCCCCAAGCGCTCGCTCTGAGCGTTTGGCTTATTACGGCCCGCAGAGGTGACCGGAGCTGGATATTGGAGATGAAGTACCTTTTTAACACTGTTGCAGAGCAGTCTTGAAGTTGCAATGTTTGGGTTAAAAGCTTGTCCTTAAACCCTGAGCTACCTGCTGATTCACCTTGACCTACTGACAGTGTTTATAGTCCACAGCTGATTAGGTACTGTCACCTATGTTTACCGTAAACCCGCACATGCTTAAAAGTGTGTGTGTTTAGAGTTTTATGTATGTATGTGTGATCAGCACATGCTCATCCCGGTTATTTGCTATTCCTCATCCCCCTCTAGATCACCAAGGGTCTGACCCAGGAGCTGAATAGACTGTACACACTCTTCTGCTCACGGAACCCGGAGTTTGCGGAGAGGGGGAAGGTCTCCATCGTGTCCCACTCCTTGGGCTGCGTCATCACCTTCGACATCATGACGGGGTGGGACCCCATGCGCTTCTACCTGCAGGAGGCAGTGGAAGCTGTGGAGACGGACGCCAGCAAGGCAGGCATGGAGGAGCGTGACCTGCTGGAGCAGCTGTACCTGACCCGCCTGCGGTACGGAACACTGTGCCACCTGGTGATTTTAGAATGTGGGCAGCATGCCGGTGATCCTGTTACATGGGCAACACGCTGGGGATTCTAAAATGTAGGCACTGCCTTGGAGGTTCTAGAAGATGGGTGCCACACTGGGCATTGTAGAATACAGGCGCCCTGCTGGAGTTTCCTGAATGCTGGTAACATGCCACATGCAGCCCCCCTCAGCATTCTCTCTCAACAATCCACCACTACAGCCTATATGCGCTATACAGGGCCCCACAGCATAAAACTGCATTTACCATTGCCCTGCTAAGTCCCGTAATGTCTCTTAGCTTAGCTGTCCCCCCCCCCCCCCATGGTCTCCTTTGACTGCAAGCTGCCCTCTTTTTCATTAGTGTCTTTTTCCCCCCTGAAGGTTAAGAGAATTAGAAGATCAGCTCGATAGTCTGCACCCCTCAACCACTCTAGCATCTCCAGCCTTGAAGTTCAAGGTGAGTTTGTCTAATTGTCAAAAACTGATGTTCCCCAGAACTTTTTTAAAAAAATTTATTTTAACCTTTATTTTTATCAGGCAAAGCATTATGATCAGTTTATTTAAAATGTCAGTCTGGCAAGTGCCAGAAAGCACTTGTAAAACAAAACGAAAGCGAAAAGAAAGAAGAAAGATAGATGGATAAATAAGCCAAAAAATAAATGAAATAAAATCCATAACAGAATGATTAAACAGTACGTAATAAGTAAGCCTTTGAAGGCTGTGACAGTTGTAAATGTATCCAGTTGTAGAGATTTCTCTAATGAATTCCAGTCACTGGCAGCAGCAGATTGCAGTAAGAGGCCAGAAGAAGTGCTAGGTTTAGGAGGCTTTGTGCAAATTTCCTCAAATGTTTGTCTGTAAATCACTAAATGGCCTTGCCCTGACTTCTTGCTGACCTTTTAAGACCACACATCCCGTCGGGGACACTTAGGTCTGCTGATCGCTCTCTCCCTAGGGTCCCGAAATCCAGGCTACAGCACAGAGGACATCATGCGTTTGCGGTTAAAGCCCCGTAACTTTGGAATGAGCTGCCTTTGCATATTCGTCGGGCCCTAACGTTATCTACGTTTAAAACCCATCTTAAAACACACTTTTATTCTTTGGCTTTCAACTCGGTATAGGAGCTGTCTTCTGTCTTTATTTGTACAATACATGGGTTTGTTATTTTGATTGTACAGCATTTTGTTCAGCTGCTGTTGTCTGAAATGTGCTTTATAAATAACTTCAAGTGAGTTTTGTGTGAAATTTGTTTGCAGCGATGCCTCTGCCTTTTTGCCTCCTCCCTGCTTTGGGATACTTCTCTGCTCTCGCTCTCTTTATGTGGCCTGGCTTATGGCTGGCTGTCTGTCTGTCTGGGGATTTAGGTGGAGAACTTCTTCTGTATGGGTTCTCCTCTCGCCGTGTTCCTGGCACTGAGAGGCATCCGGCCAGGAAACAACGGGACGCAGGATCACATTTTGCCCAAATCCATCTGCCAGCGCCTTTTCAACATCTTCCACCCCACGGACCCAGTGGTGAGCTTGTCGTATTTGATCCATCTGCTAGTCTGTGCCTGCTAAGCGAATGCCCAGCGCTGACTCTGCTTGCTCTGTCTTTTAGGCCTACAGACTGGAGCCCCTCATCCTGAAGCATTACAGCAACATCGCACCTGTCCAAATACACTGGCAAGTACCCAGCCAGCTCCCTGTATCAATAGAGTTCTCCCACATGACCGTAGTCACATGACCATAGTCACATGACAGCCCTTATTGAAAAGCTGAGATACAAATCCGGTGCAGATTATGTGCATGCTGACGAGCCCTTTTAAATTGCAGGTGCAACACCAGCAGCCCCATGCCGTACGACCAGATCCGGCCAACCCTAATAAACCCAGCGAAGGAGGCCACGTCAGACACGGAGAGCAACCCCAGCCCCAGCACGTCTCCCGTGATGACCCGCAGGCACTACGGGGAGTCCATCACCAATCTGGGCAAGGCCAGCATCCTGGGTATGAGCTGTGAGGCTCACCGATGCTGCCGTCCTTGGGAATTGAGTTTCTTTGCATGTAGATGAAAAGATGTTATTTTGTAGATGGGGGTGTGGAAGGGGCCTTTATTACACTCAAAGGCTGACTGAGGGCCTTTTGATTATACTGACTCTGAAGTGCTAGTTACAGAATTCAATATAAGGATGTAATTATTGCTTCAGATAAAAACTTCAGCATGGTGATGGTGACCTCCCTCCAAACATCAGCTTTTTGTTATCAGAGAATGCTAGTCTACTTGCGTCCACTGATCCCAGATCAGTGATTTGAGCCACTCTTTTCTGGCGGATCAATGAAAGCTCTTCCTGATTCTGGTATCCTGCTCGCATTGACCTACTGATGATGTTTACATTCCACAGCTGTCCTGAGATCAGCAAATACGGGAGCTGTGCCTATTTTTGTATGTCTGATCAAAGTACAGATCACTTTCCAACTGCCAGAGATTCTGTAGTACTGAGAAGTCGGCTAGTACCTCCATGATATCTATGATCAGTTTGGTCACCAGTAAGAAGCTTTACACGTTTATTTAGCATGCAGTTGTTGACGTACATATGAACCGTAGAGAGCAGGGTCAGCCACTGTCCTTGGAGCAATCCGGTTTAAGGGCGCAACAGTGAAATCGCTCTGCCAGCCGTGGGATTTGAACCGGCGACCTTCCGAGCTTGGGAGTCCTAACCCACAGAGCCACACACTTCCCTAAAAGCCTTCATGTCACTGACTACGATGCCTTGCCTGAGCTTGCAGATTGCCGACCACATTCAGAACTGCGGGTTCCTGCGTAAAACTGCTGTGTGCTGCCTTGTTGCATTTAAGCTGTTTAGGAGCTTGGCAAATGTAAAAAGTACCCTCACATTTGTCTGCCAGGCTAAGAGGCAACGGCCTGAGTGGGACCTGAGTCCCGAGGTCGGCCCCACACCCTGACGCCCTGGTGTCCCCCGACAGGCGCGGCCAGCATCGGCAAGGGCATCGGAGGCATCCTCTTCTCGCGCTTCTCTCGCTCTTCCAGCCAAGCGTCCGGCGCTGAAGGCATGGTTGCCGAGGGGGAGGGCCAGCCTGCGGAGGGATCTGGCTCCATGTCGCCCTCTACCTCCACCTCCACAGTCATGGACACATCACGTGAGTATCGCTGTACGCTGCTGTAGAATTTCCTGTGTCTGTTAGCCTGTGGTGGCGCAGTGAGAGAGCTTGTATTTGTGGTAGGTTAGGGGTGTGAAGGATGCTCATGTTTCAGTCCCCTAAACGGAGTTCCTAGGTGTGTTCGTTCTATGTCAGAGCTCTGTGTCCGTCCCACAGTGGAACTGGAGCGCCGCATCGACTTCGAGTTGCGCGAGGGCCTCGTGGAGAGCCGCTATTGGTCGGCAGTGACGTCGCACACAGGCTATTGGTGCTCGCACGATGTGGCCCTGTTCCTGTTGACGTTCATGTACCAGCAAGAGGACCTGGCTGAGATCAGCGCACAGAGCCCCGTGTCTGTGTGACATGTAGCATGCAGTGTAGCCACCACGCCCCTCCAAACACACACGAACACACACAAACACACATGCGTGTGCACGCATGTGCACACACACATCCTTCTACTCTCTGGAATTGCACAAATAGGAGTGTATGGTGTGAATACTGTTACACGCTTGCAGTGAAGGATTAACCTGTGCCACCGAGCAGACCCCACAGCCTCGACTTGTCCTGACTGCCGGGACCCTCACGGGGTCTCTAGGTTGCGGAGAGGTTTCTGTTTGTCACGCGCAGCCCTCTTCCAACGGACTTGCGGTCACGCGCGGGTCTCTCGGCCCCCGCCTCGTCAGGTACGAGCTTGAGTTCTGGCTTCCTGTTCGATCTCTGTTGCCCATAATCATTTTTTACTGACTGGTATGCGGTGTAGTATGATTGCTGAGTATGGTGAAATAGTAAGGCCTAGATCTTTGCCATGGAGAGGAAAATATCTTGTATTACATTGTGTTTATTTCCCACTAATGCCATTTCTGCATCATTTTTCTTTGGTATAATTTTATAAAAATAGCTTTACTGGGTTATTAAGACGGTTTTTTGCCGTTTTTTTTCATTGGTTAGGATTTTCTAAATTTATCCTTTTTAAAAATTTACTTTTGCACAGTTCTTTTATTTTGTTTACTGGATCCTGAGTAAATGTTTACAATGTTCCCCCTTCATATCTCTAGCAATTGTGGCAGGTTTTCATCTACATAACGTCGGTAATTCTTGTATATTTACCATAGTCACCGTAGTTACCTTTGCAATATGCCATTCCAGCATGTGGCCAAACATTTTCTCAATATTATTTTATTAGTCGCCTTATGTTTTAGAGGGAAATGGCTGCATTAGCGAGGTTAGTAGTGGGAGGAGCCTGAGTGTAAACCGCGAGAGACCTGACTAGTTTACAAAGATCCATTAAACCATTTCTTGCTGAAGCAAAATGAGTAATAGTACTTACTATGTATTGAGTTGGTGAAAAATGTGTATATATATTTTTGAAACTTTACAGAAAATAATATTTATTGCAGCACGTTAGACAATATGGAGGTGATGACTGCTGGATTGTTATATCTTTGTTTCCAGCAGGTGTCACTGTTCACTCCAAGCTCTGTAGCTGCGGCCAACGTTTGCGTAGTTGTTTTAACATCCCGTGACAATGGCATACAGTGCACCACATTAGACCAGTGCCACATCCCATGGATCAATGCGTGACTTTGTGCTGAGGACTCAGCTAGCAGGTTCATTTGGGGCTGTGATGGGGTTCTTCCCCTCCAGTATGTGTACGGTTGACAGTGTTGTAGAAATTACTCACAAAAGTAATCATTACAGACAGAGGTGGAAAGTTCAGGTCCAGACAACAAATCCAGACCAAGGTTTTGTTTCAACCAACTAGTTGAGTAAAAAGAGTCATATTCACAGAGAACTCAACTGGTTGGTTGAAACAAAACCTTGGTCTGGATTTGTACTATCTGCACCTGAACTTTTTACTTTTGTGAGTATCTAATCCAACACTGTGGGGACTGACAGGGATGAGCGAAGCTGTGCTTTGGTTTCCTCATCATTTTTGTTCTAGTAAGTTGCTCTTTGTCCATCATCAGTCTGCCTTTGTGTGTGTTATGCCTTCCCCACCAAATCATTTCATTTCCTTGTATATTAGCTGCAGCAGAATACGAAACCCTCACTCTCACGATAAGCTTTAACTCCTAGCTTCCAGCAAACATGCACAGATGCCTTAGGGAATGATTTGAAACCTGTCCTGCCCCCGTCTTGTTCACGGGTGGCCCGTGTCTCAGCTGGGGGCAGCTGGAAAGCCTCACTCGTGCAGCTGGGGCCGAGAGTAACTGACAGGCTGATCGACTTGAAGCATTCTTACCTACAGGTTTTTAAAAAATTTGTCCCTACATTTGAAATCCTTTGCTTTATTACCCAGAACATTCTCCAGAGCATATACTTGAGGTAGTGTGGGTGAAATGATCTGAATGAGGTGATTGCCAGGGTGTAGTTAATGGGACAGGCAAAGTAATTAGTAAGCTCTAAGTAGTTTTTTCTTGAATGGCCACTAGAGGGCAGACAATGTACGACTCCCTTCTGGAAAACTGTCAAGCTGCCAGCCTTTGGATACTGCATTCTGACACTGTGTTTATTTACTAGCATTAACATTTTTCAGTCCTAACACTATGTAAGTCGTATTGGCAATTTAGCTTCTTTAGTACGTTGCACAAATGGGATTTGGTTTGTTCAGAAGTGCCATAAAACCTTATAATTGGGTTTTTCCTTTTTCAGGGTGTCACATTGTTTCGGCTGCATGTTTTTCTGTTTGTATTTTTTGTATGCATTTGTCAATTTTTGATGTGGGCAATATGTCGTATTTATGGTATATGGAATCCTAGCTGACCAAATGATGCATAGGCTCAAGAGTCTGTGGGAGATCCTCAGAGCTGTGCATGGAAGGACACAGGCACCATTATTAAACATGAAGGTTTAACTGGATGATAATGCCATTAATCACTCCTCGAGTTTTCTGTAGAGCTTCTTTCCCATCTGAGTGACGTTAGAGTAAATCTCCCTTAGATCTAGTGTTTCGTCTGTTAACGAACACATTTGTTGTTTTTTTTTTTTTTTTCCTTTTCTGTTAACCAAAAACCCGTTAACTTGTCTGACATGTGCTGTGGTGCTCTACTTTAATAAACCATTTTATCCATTAAAGTAAAGCTTGGGTGTGATCATTTTATTTATTTTGTATTACCGTTCTTGCAATAGCCAGAAAGGTGACCGCTAAGAGCCCAGAATCACAGTACGATCCTCAAAATGATTACTTGGTGTCCATTGTCAAGGGAGCCTTTTTCCACACTATGCGTTTAATTTTTCTTCTAGAGAAATTACCACAAAATCAATTAGTGTCCTAATTGTTTATCTCCATCGATAATTGTCAGTCTTGTAGCATATAGATAAAGTGTAATAAATTAATGATCTACCATAATGTGTAAAAATGGTCCAATTAGGGAAATCAGATAGAGATGTCAGTCAGGCATGGTGGAGGGGAAACTCACTAAATGCCTGTTAATCATGAAAAACATTTGGTGCTGATTTAATAATTGCTCGTTTAGTGTGAGAACTATTCAGTGCCCTGAGGATATCGCAGGACATAATATACAATAACGGGGATTAACTGAATAAGTGGTCCTTCGGAATAGATTAATGCATATCAGCAACATTCATCTAAACTATCGTTTTGCGGTTTATTCTTAATGTTCCATCTCAAACTTTCCACTTTGTTTTTTCCAGTGTATTTGTTATCTTTTCTGCTTGCACCAAAAGTCTACATTACCATCTGTCTATCTTCCATAACTGCATATTCAGTACAGGGTTGCAGTCTGCCTGGAGTCTGTCCCAGGAGTCAAGGGGGCACAAGGCAAGGGACACCCTGGATGGGATGCCAGTCCATCATAGGGCGGACACTTGCATGCTATGGAAAATTTAGAGACACTGGAATACTCAGAGGAACATTATCTGTCAGTACGAAGCATACCAGTGTCTAATCTTATCTTTGAAATGTGCACTGGCATTTGACAGTTGCCTAGTAACCGTGAGGAATTTTCAAGCACTTTTCAATGTCAGCTGTACTGTGTCTGTGCTGCAAAAGCAAAGGATACTGGGAAATGTAGTTTTCTGCCATCTTTAATATCCTTGCTGGACACACTCTCCACATTCCTGTACTGGAAACAGCTTTCTGTATAATTAACAGTGGCGTTTGGCTTTTTTATCTCCTACCCTGATGTTTTGTTTGGATCTCAGTCTGCCCTTGTGCCGGCTGTGCAGCAGACGCTTTTGGGGATTCCTGAACCATTCATTTTTGTTTGAGAAACATCTGATTGGTACTTATAGCCATCCCGCTGGGACCCGATTGGTTAAACCTGGAGTGAAGTCATCAGGATGGCAGACTCGGGTAATTTCTCAGCTCCCTCGGTTCTGCAAGGGCGGAAAAGGCCTTTTCACCCAAATGCAATGCAGCTGATTAAAAGCCTGTAAAAGTTAATGAAGCTGCCACTGGATGCAGCTGAAGCACAGCAGAGCCTTTTGAAGCATTACCGTATGTACTGCCTTCATCCCCTCCTCCTCTGCTGGGCCTGCGGGGGGCGCTCATTTACTGTCAAGCTGGGCTAAACACGCTACGGGGGGTCTGTCAGCTTCTTCTTCCCCAAAACACGCACATAGCAGGGTGTAAATGAGCCTTTGCTTAGCTAGGGTGACCTCAAAAGCTGCTTGTCACAAGTGACTTTGGCTCTGCCAGCTTTCGACAGATTGTAGTGCGGGACATCTTTGTCTGAGATGAGTGAAAGGAGTATAATAAAGGGACTTTTGCCTCATGAGAAATCTGCCATCCACAGAACTCGTTTCCTTTGGTGGAAAGTTTATTAAGAAGAGGGAATATTCTGCCTTGTTTTGTGGTGAAACTGAGCAAACTGCCCAGCAATGGAATCTCGGTTTGCCCTCTTGCATGGATTAAGAAAGTCATAGACGTTTATTATATGAGGACTTTTTCTGCTGTTTTTAATAATTTCATATTTAATACATTATTCGGTGAGGTTGTTTGTGGAACTGTGCAAGTGTGGAGTGAACAAAGAAATTGACTATTTATAAAAATAGTATTTTATTTAATGAACTATATACAACTATAAACAAACAGAAAAAATTAGAATAAATTTTTTAACTGGGGGCTCTCTGCTGGTGTGCAGCTCAAACTGTGGGGGGCGCTGCGCTGAGCCCGGAGGCCATAAACATTTCTGTAAAATGGACCCTCCCATCAGGGTCTGTCGTCATCATGATATCTGGGTATTGCAACGCTCTCCACAGCCGCCGTTTGATTTTGCGGCCTCTTTTGAGGGAGTAGGTGCGGGGGTCCACCACTGGATGGTCCACATCCTGTCTCTGCTTCTCCTGAAGCCCATGGACATGCAGGGGCCCGTCCTTTAGGACTGGCCAGAAAAAAAAGTCTGATTTTGTGTCCGGTGTTGCAGGTGGGGAGGCTCGGAGGTCAGGAAGGACTGTGGCATTTTTTAGGTATCTACCCTGCTGCCCTTCCAGGCATTCTTTCCTGGTGGTCCTCTGAGCCCTGCAAGATTTTGCGAAAAACAAAATGATATTCAAATGATCTTCATGTTGGTATAGAATTATAATATTATGTCTGTCACAGCATGCCAGCTTAGTGATTTGAAATATATATATATACACACTGCTCAAAAAATTTAAAGGAACACTTTAAAAACACATCAGATCTCAATGGGAAAAAAAATCATGCTGGATAGCTGTACTGATATGAACTGGGTAATGTGTCAGGAAGGAAAGGATGCCACATCGTTTGATGGAAATGAAAATTATCAACCTACAGAGGGCTGA
>JAAGVU020000039.1:11217529-11272079 GCA_011763525.2 Mormyrus iriodes
AAAAGATCTATGGTTATTCAAGCTGTGAGTCATCCGGCATCTATCTATCTATCTATCTATCTATCTATCTATCTATCACCTGTACTTTTCAGTGGCATGCAGATTAACAGCATTGACTGGTTTTACTGGTTCCTTATGCTGGTTTCCCTGCAGTGGTCTTTTCCATGAACAGCTTCAATAAAATGCAGAGCTACATCCAAAAGCTATGGCTAGGCAACGTCTACAGGTGTAATTAGTATTTAAAGAGCCCCCCCCCCACCATTCAAGTAAAAATATAAATTACACCCTAACTCATGTTTGGATCAAACATATTGCTTGTACAATGACTCTCATTTTCTCTTGTAGTGACTCCCCCTCAGGTGTCAGACCTGAAGAGCCCCGTGACTCTTGAAACAACCCCCCCCCCCATCACCGTAATGAGCCAGCATTGGCCCTAGGAAATATTCATATCAATCCTCTTCTGAATTCTTAAACAGATATTATGGATTTCCGGGCGATTCAATAATAATTAGTGTAGCTATATGCCCAGGAACCAGCATATTATCAGAACTGTAAGCTTCGTTAAATCATTTCAAAGAACAACTGAATAAATTGAGAATTAATTTCTGCATAATCAAGGAGACACAGGTGGGATGATGGACACGTGTGAACAAACACTTCAGCACGGAGAGGTCTGAGTCCTCAGCCATTCACCAGTGCGATTCATATCACTCTTCTGTCTGCCTTTCTCCATTACCCACCACTTCTTTATACCCAAAGAAACAGCTGCCTTTAGTAGGCCTCAGTAATCATAGTTTCCTGGCCATATTCTGGGGCACTTCACTCCAGAATACCAAAATAATACGCAAAGCCCCTAAATTCTACCATGAGCCACCGCAGCATCTCCTTTCGACCAGCCCGTCCCCATCCACAGCCATAACACCCCAGCAAACATCCTCTGTTTTTACACTAGAAGTCTAATGTTTTCTGCTCTAAATGCACATAATTTATTACTCTTAAATATAATTCTAGTATAACAAAATTCTGCTTTTCAGGATATTTTATTTGTGTGCTGTGTCTCTGCACCTTGTCTGTTTGGCACTATATGTATGCTTGTCTGTACACTATGTTCTTGCTGCTGTATGCACTAAGATTTACCCCTGGGATCAATAAAGGCAACTTTAATCTTAATCTTAATAAGAAGATTAATGACTGGATATTCATCCAGGGATAATAGGGGATAATTTTGTTAATCAATCAGTCAATTAAAACATTTAACGTGGCACTCAGCTGTTATAAAATCAACAAAATGCACAATATTCTGATTTTGTCATTAGGGTGGAGTTAGCAAAGAAATGTGGCTTCTTCTGTAGCGTTAAATGGAACAGAAATATTCAGAAAGTTTACACAGAACAATAAAGAGCCACTTGATCTTGTGCATTTTGACCTTGCGCTGGTCCTACGTCTTCAGGGAGAACTTCTGGCTGCTTAGTGTGTGATTCCCTGGTTTCTCAACCACGAGTCAGACAGGGAATCCAAAGCGACTCAAAATTGGGGTGAAAATAATGGTGAGTGGACCCCTCCCCAAGGAAACAGGTGTTGAAATTTCCCTGTGAGTGAGGTCAGGCAGGACATTGTTTATAAGGGTGAACTCATTTTTCTTGCAACATTGCATGTTCTTTCTTTTTATTTATTTTTTTCCCAGTCGAGATATGAGATGGAATCCAGAGATTCCACTCCCTGCTGTGGCTCCAGCTGAATTAAACCTGAAAATGGAATTAGATCCTTTGGGAGACTTTGCTATTGATCTGCTACATTAGATAGATCTGAAGCTTATCTGACAGCACAAAAACAAAAGTTTGTGCCAGAGGACATCTGTGTGTGTGTGTATGTGCGTGTGTGTGGGAGGCACTTCACTTCTGAACAGGGTCTGCAAAAAGGCACCGATCGTCTTTGCTAAGTACTTTACAGCCTTACAGGCGATAAAATGCCATCCATGCCGTCACTTCTGCCATATATATGTGTTACGCCGAGTTCCGAAATGCTGAGCTGGGTAAGGCTGGCGCAATGTGGTTAAAACAGAGCAGAGAGGGAACGTGTTAGTGCAAGAAATTACTGCGAGCGGTCTTGGGGCTGGTGTTGTTTTACAGGTGTGTGTGTGTGTGTGTGTGTGTGTGTGGGTGGGGGGGGGGGGGACTCTGAGAAAAGGAGTATTGTCTGCGAAAGCTTAGCTATATTGCAAATAACTATGGTATTACTATGAAATTCCATACAAGAATCTTAATGAATCTCCATTGTCCCAAAACAGCAGAATTTTTACAAAAAACATCCAGTATGGCTTTGCTCCCTTTCCAGTTTGCGGCAAAATTAAGTGCCTTTAGATTAATCCCTCTATGTTTTATATCGCATTTTTAAACTTTCCAAATAAATTTGACGTCTGTTGGCTGCTAAGTCTTTGTGCAATTACGATACTGAGTGTGACAGCGCATAAAATTCATTCCTAAAAAATTCCTAAAAACGTCATAACGTTAAATCCGCCTATAATTCAGTGCATAACGTAAATACTAACAGATGTTCCTTGTATTCTAGCACTTACGCAATACTGCCTTTATTATATGCAGACCAGTTCATATCTTAAATCGGCATTTATTTATAGATTTATCTGACGTTTCGTTTTCCAGCAGTTGCACTTGAAATGTCTTTAAGGTTTCATAGTGTTTTCTGCAGTTATGTCTATAGTATATTTTATTAATACTTAATAAAATTAGACTTTATTCACAATAAATTTATTGCTTTCCCCTAAATGTATGTAAATTACCCGGGTCTTGGCCTTTCCCGCATATCCTGCAGTCCACAGACTCACGGCTCTAATCGTTCCCTTCTCCCAAGGTTATTCATATGCACATTTGAAATGAGCCGTAAAATTGGTCAATATATATTTGATTCAGACATTTATTATTTAGAGTCTAGTCTTAATGGTTTTTTAATCATTGGTGTCCTTGGGCCACGCGTACCGGAATGTGAGGTAAATTAAATTGTCTTCAGCCGCTGAAACGGTTCTGACAGTTAACGTTGCACTGTCATCGCGCTGGATAGACGGCGCAGTTGTGGGGCTAGAAATCTACTTTTGACACGGGGGTGTCAGCCTGATTGAAGGATGTATCGCGACAATAAAACCTACCTTCACAGCAGATTTAGCGTCAGTGAACTTCATATAAATGTCCATGATAAGTACATCGCTGCAATCCGGAACAGATGAGAAACCGGCTTGGGTACTATGGGGATGAAATCCAATCTGCCTTTTTATAGTCGGGGGTTAATTATTATGAAATGCGAATGCGATTTTATTTAAGTAAAGAGTTTTGTCAAAACAGAAGGGTATATATGACTTGTTTTCTTATTGAGCTTCATTGGTTTCATGTTTAAAAATACTTTTCTGCTTTCCGAGACCCAAAGATTTGCAAGACTGACCGTTTAGGCCTACCCGATTGGGCTGTTGTGCTCCGAGTGCGACTATCCGTGACCAAGATTTATCTCTAGTCAACAGTTTACACTATCTACAAATTGAACAAAGGTTTACAAAAATATTCAAGAATGAAAGTTCATGTTGTTAAGACATCTGATCAAAGTGATTAAAAAACACATTTTATTTAACCCAAGCAGTAATAGAAGAAGGTGTGTCCAGCTAGTCAGGATTTTTCCTCGTTTATCTATCGTATTACATTAGATAAAGCGGCAAGGTGAGGGACGTGGTCAGAATCACGGAGGCTCCGGTGAGACCCCAGGAGCTGCCTTTCAACGTTCAAAGGGACTCCAAGCAGGAAAATGAACTGTTTTTGTTTCACAAAGAAATCACAAACAGAGGGAAAGAGAGTTTGGCCAAGCTTCCAGAGCCCCTACAGTACAGGTTTTATGGCTGACAAGTGCTGAAGCATTTTCGCGAATTCTTCAATAACCACGCAGAGACTGTAATAACTGAACAAACTGTCGAATTTCTAGGCCAAAAGCTGTCTGGGTTACGGTAATAAGACATCTGTGTAAAAACGTACTGCCATTTTCAAATTCACCGTTCTGATTGATTGCATTGGGGTAGGTTCATTTGTTTTTCTTTTGTACTAGGTTAATAAATGCAGATCCTGATGTTACCAGTGTGACGCAGACAGAAGTCCCAGCGCCGTGTGACTGCCCAGGTCCAGCCTGCGAGTCCCCACGACGTACCCTAATGATGCTCATACTTGTGGATGCCGCAGTGGCAGATGTGACCAAACAGACAGTTTCAGCGTCAGTTTAATTATTGTGTCGCGCTGTCGGGGGGGGGGGTTGAACATCCACTAATACCCATGTGTCTATTAAAATGGCAGTCATCTGGAGTACAGGATAAAGCAAAGATGAAAGCGTCACAGTGGGTGTATACTAAGAAGCGTACTTCGGATTTAATTCTACTTTTTAAGGTATCGGCCTCGTAGTACGTATCTGTAAAATGTGTAGGAAGAATAATGACAGCAATTTAAGCAGCTCAACGAGACTTCTGGGCATACGGATAAATGACAGCTTACTCTTACATTTTCACATGTTTCACATTTTCATGGTTTTGCCAGTTACGTTTGGGAAAACAGATCTACGACTATTCCGTAAATTTAAAGTGTTGCCAGAAATACTCACGGAATTATATCTAACTAAAAACTAGATAGAGAACAAATTTAACACACTAAATTTTAATTAATAAGTGTCATGAATTTAGGTATTCTACTTCCGTTTTAAGTATTTTTCATGCATAGCAAATAAATTGGGCTGAACTAAACTCCAATAAACCTGAAGCTACTGTTTGATTGGGATGGTGTGCCGGCTGGAAAGGGAGACCGAAAGGAGGCCAATGAGAAAGGGGAGGCGTAAGTGGCCCTAAACGCACGTCAGCTGCTAGTCCGTCAGTACAGAGTCCTCTCCGGCGACACAGGAGTGGGTAAGTTTGCGTGGAGCTCCTGTTAAAAATACAGGCGGAAGCGGTGGGGGGGGGGCACCTTGCATGCGAAAGCGAAATGATCCGCGGCAGATGACACGATTACTCTGGCGCACACGCGTTGATGGGCTTCACGGAGCCAGTACAGGCATCGAGATCGGGACCCTTTTCCACGTGGAAGTGCACCAGCCCAACCGGGAGAGTGACAAGCGGTAAGCTGCTCGTCCTTTAACGCCTCCACACTTCTATGCAAGTTGTTGACGCTCTTCTGCTCCGTTCGGACTTTTTCCCGTAAGGTACCTGTGCGGATTTTTGTTGCAGGGAAATAATTGACCGGCAGGTCTGCGCCAGCCTTCGGACAGTAAGCTCGCTTGTGTGTCTCAGCTGGAGGCTTGTTGAGCCTGGCAAAGATGTCACCATGGATTGCCATCCGCACCACGATCGCCTTATTTTTAGCCCCGCAGATTCTCCGTTTGTTTTTTTTCAGCGGAATTAATCGTACCCGGAGTAATTAAGTTAATCGTGCCCTTTAACTTGGTTATTCGCATTTCGTCGAGATCAGATGTAATGTTTGTCATTGTGCAGACTGAAGTCCGAACATATCAATACAGTGAGATCTCAAGGTCCCACAATTTGGCATTGGAGTATCTGGCGGTCAATCCCGAGTAATTAAGTGTTTTCTCACACGTCTTATTTTCAGTTTTCTGTTTCCTGTTGACTGATTGCTCCTGGTTCCTCTTACGGTTGGGAAGATTGTTCGGGGAAACTAGTTTTTCCACTGCCCTCATTCTAAGACTTGGACACGCCAGCTTCTGTGCGCTTTGCACAACGTGTTTGCTTGTAGAGAGCAGGAAAATGTAGCAGTCTTTAGGTTGGCAAGTTAATAAATGTAGCGAGTAATTGTGCAGAAGGTCCGGCGACATGCGCTGTTTTACTTAGACGGAGTGACAAGATTGCTAGTGTTTAACTTCTGCGTGTAGGTGCCATTTTTGGTTTAATGCTGTGGCAGGCATAGTACTTAATTTTGGCTTTAAACAACCGCTGAAAGGGCTGTTTTTATTCTAATCTGCTGTTTAATACTGATCGTAGTGGGTGACTCATGTTTCTACTGAATAAATGATACGCGAATTAATAATAGGGGTAATGATGGTAAATTGCATATTACGCCCACCTGTTATTGGCAGCTTTGGAAAACCGATGAAGTAACTGAAACGAAAGCTCCGTGAAACATTCTGTAAAATACGAACTTAACATTTGCATGCTTAAGTTGTGTGGGTGTGTGTATAATGCTTAAAGGGATTTGTGACAACCGCTGGCAGGTACTGCAACACCCTAAAAGTCCCAAACCGTAGTATACACCAGAAATGGCACGTTTGCTAAGATTTAACGAAAACCAGACAAACAACTTTACTCAGGTTTTTTTTTTTTTTTTTGATTTACGAGTTGCTGTGACCTATTAACTTGTTTCACATTGTCTACATGTTCACTGCTCATACCCCATAAGCTGAAAGGTTAGTGCTCAGAAAGCCTGCAGTGGAGGGTGTTTGCACTGGGCTCCTGGATGTTTGGGTGTGTGGTCTCCCGTTTCCACTATGCAGACTGTGACACTGGCATGTTTCCCTGTAGGCAGTCATACTTGTAACCCAGTTTCAGGGCAGTGTTGTGTCCCCCCCCACCAAGTGCTTTATTTTTGTAGGAAAGGGACCTTTTGCATTAGGCAGGTTTTGTGTACCGTTTTGAGTGAAATACATTCAAAGAACAACTGGATTTTATGTTGATCTGAGGAAATGTTCCTCAGGATTCTTTTAGGCTCTTAAGTCTATTTTGAAAGCTGTGTGAACAGGCATGTGTAACTGTGAGGGTGGATCGCGGAGAGGGCTGAGGATGGCTGGGTTTCCAGCAGCGTCTCCCTGCTCTGCTGTGGAAGATTTGTCGTCTTCCAGGAATTCATACTTGCTGCTGAGTCACTGTCGAAATGCATTGGTGTTTCTGTCTTGCTGCATTTTTTGGGAAGTGCCCTTGGATTCCTAATGTAGTGATTTGTGAAATGATCATGTGCCATCTGCAAGGGGCTTGGCCAGGTGTGCAGGCAGGTGTGCAGGTGTGAAGTCCAGTTGCTTTGGGGGAGGGGCAAGAGGTGTCTGATATATCTGAGTAAATCAGTGCAAGAGCCATATCCACAGGACCCTAAGATACGGTCGAGTACAGTGGATATCAAAAACCCATCCTATAAAGATGTCTGACTATTGGTATGAGCCTATAAAAATGAAACATTATAACAATGTTTTATTCTCCTTTCACGTCAGCAGACTGGTCTTGTCCTCACACAGATACGGTATTCGGTCAATGCTGAACCGTAATGTGCTGTGCATGGAGTATTATGGTGTAGCATGAGTTTGTGGTTATGGCATAAATAATGAAATGGATTTAAGCAGTAATGAGGTGTACTGTAAGGGTAGTTTTATTTGCATTCTGTCCCCCGGGGGTGGAATGGTTTAATATTTAAGTCGGTACAGGTCGTGAGTCTGTTTGGGTCTGCTAACATCTCAGGGTTTATGTTCCTGGTGATGGAGATTGTTCCTGTTTAATTCTTAATGGATTACATTCTACATGTTCGGTATATATGTTGAGATGCTTGATGTGTCTGGGTCAGGCAAAGAGCTGGGGGTGAAAGTAATTCGGATAAAGCCTGTTTTTTTTTTGGGGGGGGGGAGGAGGAGTTTAGAAGACTCTCATAGACTGTATATGTTCCTCATTAATCTGGTGGTTGTTACTTGAAGGCTGAAATGGGCCATCGGAGCTTGCAGTTTGACACGGTTGTGTATATATTGCCTTTAAACTCACATGCTTCTCTGTCAACCAGGAATCGACTCCCCTGCAATGCTGTGTAATGGAGAATGAAGTATGGTAGTCGATATTTTACAGCTTTGTTTTCTTATGGACTATGAATTTATATTCTTTCACGCTGTGAACTTTAATGACATGAAATCCTTCTTTAGTTAGCTTCACTCTACCTCAATTTTTCCAGACTGCCCTTGTAGTCATTTACTCATAGCTATTCATAACAGCAGCTACATCAGGGGTGGGGAACCTGATCCATGGAAGGCCGGTGTGGGTGCGGGTTTTTGGGATGGCCTCTCCATCAGCCAGGAATAGTGGGTCCTCAGGACTGGAGCTGGGAACCACTGTTTTATTACTGGCTGATGGAGAGGTCATCCCAAAAACCCGCACCCACACCGGCCTTCCATGGAACGGCTTCCCCACCGATGAGTTACATGGTTTACAAGAGGAAGAGTCGTTATTGTACACAGGATGCAATCCCTCTTTTGGGAATTATGCTGATGATTAGTCCTGTAACTTGACTGAGGTGTTGTATGCCGCTTTGCTAAGTAGCTCTCACCAACAGGTATACTCCTTTTAGAAGCTGGTTTGTCCATCTGATATCAAGTTCACTTGGGCAGAAATTGACCAGTTGCAGTTACTAGCTTTTGTGGGAGGATGTCATCCTCACCTGGAAGTGAGTGTATCTTTGGCCTTCGTTTTCCTTGCTCATATATCCTGAATAGTACCAGGTGTGAGGAGGCCTTTATGAAGAAACATTGACTTGATGCCTTTTTAAGATGGTGTTCGTTCAGTCAGACAGTCTGAGGCCACATAGCAGGGCAATCAAGGACCGGCCTGTTCTACTGATGTCTCTGGCCTGTGACAAATGACTCATGGACCATCCTCCTGGACAGAGGACACAGCTTTTACTTGCCAAGAGAACCATGTGTCCTTAATAGCGTTATGATTTAAGGTTCTAGCCCATTATCAGCCCTGTCCCACTGCTTCTAGTAGGACGAAATGTGGGGTAAAAGGCTTCATTTTAGACCCACTCATTGAATGGGCCCCCCCCCCCCCCCCCAGCTCAATTGCTATTAAGGTGTATCTCTTGTAGCATTACCTCATTCAAGTCGAATGCATGACTGGTACAGTGTGTCGTCACTGATCATGATATGACTTTGTTAATATGCGTAGAGTCTGTGCCAGCTTTCTTTTGTCCTGTGGTTGTTGAAAGCTGGCTTCTGCTTCCGTGAGAAGAAAAACATAAAAATGTGAAGAAAATCAATGAAAAATATTGCGTTTCTTAGAGAGAATGTGAGAAAGCAAACATCCAAAAAAAGCGAGGTTTACATGCACTCCTCCGGCTGCATTTAAGCAGTTAATGTTTGTGTAGCTTGCAAGTATTTTTCTCTGCCCCCAAACAACAAGCCATCAGATGGCTGAAGGCTGCATCATTATTATTATTATTATTATTATTATTATTATTATTATTATTAACAACAACAACAATAATAATAATAGAATATTATTTATGATCAATAATATCCTATTATTGTTATTATTAATAATATTATTATTATTAATAATGATAATAACAATAATATTTGGTATGTGAGGCTGGAGCTGATTAATGACCAAGGAAGGTCTTTCACACAAATGTTCGTCAAAATTGAATCCAAACGTACTTACTGCTCATTAGGCGTTTAGTGTGAGAAGTGATTTCTCAAACTGGCTCAATAGACATGGTACAGACTCTGGTTCTGTGTACGGTGGGCTTGGAGGTTCGCTTGCAGAGTGGTCCTCAAGAGCAACCCTTGATGTCATAGGGGCTTTCGGCAGGAACAGCCAGTGTGTGGCCCAGGGTGGGAGTTCCAGGAATGTGAGGCGTCCGGCCAGACCCCTGAGCGCAGATGAATGCTGAAGCCTGGCGGGTCGACGGGGGTGTTTAGTGAAGCCTGGAGGGCTTGGGTGGAGGGACTGTAGAGACCCTTAGATGTTTCGGCGGCAGTCTGTTTCCTTCAAAGACCTGCAGCCTGTCTTCCTGGTTTGATTAGGGGTCTGGAATGTGCACGGTTCACTAGCGCTCAGGTCAAATGCTGAAGGCCCATAACACTGAGGTCCGTTGAGACTCATGAAGTTCCAAATTGAGAATACTGTCCTGTAACTAGGGCTAATCATACATTCTTCTGAGTTCAACTCAAATTTTTAGGTTGGATTTTGTTAATCGGTTGTTTTCTGTTCTAACTTAAGTTTCTGAGCTCCACCAGCTATCCGACTTTGGAAGGATGGCAGTTGCCGATCAGAGGTACTGCAAGGCTGTAGGATCCTGAGAGTACGATATGTGGGTTGGAAGGCCTCGTTTGGTTTTCCTGAAGGTATTCATTCTTTAGTACTACCTGTAGCAATGGTTTGGGTCAAAGGATGACTGTCCTGGGAGCTGTGGAGGGTGTGTTGATAGGCTCTCGTGTGCCTGGCTTGAGATGGCATGACTTGAATACAGATTACAAATCTGCTGCTTTATGAAGGTTGCTGTCCTGTCTGTTCTTCTGTGCTCTGACTTCTAATTGTTATAAAAATTTTTAAAGGCTTAAAGAAGTACCTAGTTAAGTTCTGAGGTGCGGAGCCAGGTTTTTGTTTTGGGATTTTGGAAGTAACCAGTTGTACCTATGTAAAGCCCAGTGTATCCGATGAAGACGGGGCTGGTGTGTTTTGATTTATTCGGGTCTTGCTGTTTGGTGTCTGTCTGAGCTGTTTGGCGTGACGTGTGTAGGAGACAGGTTCTTTGCCTTCTCCGGCCCAATACAGGTGTGGATCCTAATGTAACGTGACTCATAGCCGTGCCCACGGGGCTGATTAAGCGGATCCTGAACGGGTCCATTTGAACGAGGTTTCTCTTTACTTTCCATCCCAGCGAGAGCCAACCAGCCCCGTGGCCAGAGACACCATGAGTGCCAAGTCTGCTATTGGCAAGGAGATCTTCACCCCGCGGGATGAGAAGATGCTGGCGGCTGTGCAGGTCAGGAGGAGGACCAAGAAGAAGATCCCCTTCCTGGCCACTGGAGGACAGGGCGAATACATGACCTACATCTGCCTGTCAGGTTAATGCCCCCCCCCCTGCCGCTGATCAGAGACTAATGGTTGCCGGGTGAATAGAGAATGAACTGGGAAAAAGTGACTGCATAGGAAACTAAACCTACTGCTAAAAATAACTGAAATGCAATTTTAAAATATTATTTTCTATATCTCTGGGATTTTTCTCCACTGAGGTTGTAAAATGATGATTAATAAATAACTGTAGTGTGTATTTTAGTAATACTTTTTGACATCTAGAGTCAACCAGTCAGGAAAACATCCTCTGGTATCATTTTAAAGTGTTTTAGACAGCCATGGTGTTTTTAGGTGGCTGTTGTGTTTCACATGGCTGCGAGCCTCTTCCAGCATAGAGGCTGCTTTTTGCCTCTACCGACAGTGTGTGTCAGACTCTGTTTTATACAGTCATTTACTGAAACAAAGCTGCTAAGCTTTGGCCCAGAGTATCGGCACTCGCTGCCAGCGCCCGGCTCGCATTTCTCCTTTGTTTTCCTCGCGCTGAGCGGCAGAGCGGTCGCCTATCACAGCTCGCCAGCCTGAACGTGTCACCAGCCAATACATCTGCGTTTGTAAGGCCTCAAGGTGACCCAGAGCTCCTGGGGTAGCAGATGGACCTTGTGTCTTCGACTGGCCCGGCGCTGGTGACAGAAGGCCTAAAAGCCTCATGTTGAGTTATTCCTGCCTAAATTAAAATGGATTCAACAGATAGCTTACCGCCGTTTGGTATGCATGTCCGCACGGCTGTTGATAACCAAGCTGACTCCTAACTGATAGGATAAATATTCTAGCTTCGAGCTACTACGAAAGAACGTTTCACATCAAGGGGAGACAGCGATTTCGTAGGGATCGCTGAGCTGAAGTTGCGAGGTGCTGGAGGACCGCTCCCGCTCTGCCCCATAAGTCTGCATGGCGGCGTTGCATTTTTGAAATGGAAATGAGTTCCTGTGAAAGTCTGTTTATAAGACTATTTCTCGGTCAGCCAGGCCAGGAATGCTCACAGGACCAGTAACGATATCAGTTACAATTAATCATCAAAGGCACGCCATTTTCTGTTATGTATTTATTTTAAAATAATTACTTTGTCTGTCTTCAATCAAGATGGGCGCATTGCTCAGTGGGCTCTCAGTGTTGGGAGGTGGGGGGCCCTGCTGGACACCTACAGCCCCTGGAAAAGCCAGAGCAGAACACTTTTTATTTTATAAGTGGTGCTCTTGTGCGGTTGCTGAATTTCTCTACATTTTACATTGTTTTGTTGTTGTGGCTCCCCTACCCCTCCTGGGGAAAGAAGCCACCTTCTGCAGAGTTGACAGATCTGCTGTATTTGAGGCATTGGTTTGCGTTCCGCCACCGTAAGCGTCGCGTACTGTGGGGAGGTCTGCCCGTTTTCTGAGAGGTCTCTGACACATTCTGGGACTGCTAAACGATGCAAGCGATGATCCATTGGCCCCTGGCGTGCAGCACATAATGCAATTAGCTGATGGCTGCCGTCCCCCTTCGTACCGTCACCGGGCAGACGCCAGTCGGTGCATGATCGATACCATGTATCCATGCAGCCAGAGATTGCTGCTCTGTTTGTTGTGCTTTTCCTGCTTTAATCAGTCATGAACCAAAAAATAACCTCTTCCCATTAATGTTTTCACGGCTACGGCCAAACTGCAGAGCGCGAGGCTGGATGGCCTGACCTAAGTTGTGGGTCGGTCACGGTGTGTGTTTTCGGGCAGCCCAAGCACAGGCTGTAGCCGCCAGGCCAAATCCCCATTTACGCGCCATCACTGTGTATTATCTGGACCGGAAAGGGCTTGGAGCAGAGAAGCTTTTGAGCCATTTCCCCATGGACACCTATGATGCATCCAGATGTTTCTGGAGGCCCTGGCAGGCATGCCGCAATCTCTCCTCCACGGCGTACGCATGTGTCATGTGGGAACTTCACAGGCGGCTGTGGTGGAGGGCGAGACCTGTTTACTGCAGGTCTCCGGGAGACGGCAGAGCGTATCTGATTTACTGCGCCGGTGCCTGCTGGAATGTCCTGGCTGTACTCGCCTCATGTCCTCCCCCCTGCTTGCCCTGGGCTCGCTTAAGGAGGAGCTGTGGGGGTAATGGAGCCCGCAGAGCGTAACCGAGCCGCGCCGTGATTTGATTTCGCTTAGGACGGCGTGCAGAAGTGTGGAGCTGACGGGTCCTGTGGAACGGGGCAGGTGTAATGCGAGCCGACTGGCCGCCCCATGCCGCTCTACATGTGATGTGGTTCCCTGTCCTGTGGTAGTCATTTTGGAAACCATCGTCTGCATTGAGTCCAGTGATGATCACCTGGCACACAGTCACTCGGTCTGCAATTACTGCACATAATCTTCCCACCTGTCGCTGCACCTTAATGTGACACCCCGCTCGGTTTTCTTGTAATTGTGCAATAGGAACGGCCCCCGAAACATCTTGATGCTCCTGCTCAAAAGACCGTTTGATTAAAATGATGATTTGTGTTTGAACGGCTGCCAGTTACACAGGGGAAAGCGGAATGAATCGCATGCGTGTGCGACGGACCTGCAACGGAGTTTCTTGATCTGTATGCCGATTGGTCCAGAGGTTCCTGCCACCCAGCCTGACATAACATGGCTGACCACAGTAAAAGGTGGTAATGGTCTATTTATGACAGGAAATGGTGCTGTGAGTTAAGGAGAGAAGAGCCTATAAGCGTTATAATCTAGTGACGCCCTTTCCCCAGTAGCATTGAGGATGTTGTGGTGGTGTTTTTTTTTTTTCTTCCCCCCCCCCCCCCGGCTTTTAAGCTGTAGCCTTGTAACCGAATGTCATGTCTCAGAATTGTTTTTCGTCACCCTGCCTAGACGATGTTCCCATTGTCTGCGTAACTGGTTTGTGGCTTCCTGGGCTGGGGGATTGCGTGCATGGTTAGTGAAGCAGCCATCTCTGCGTGCCCGCGCGGAGGCCCCCGTGTATGTACGCGTGTGCGCGCGCGGAGGCCCCCGTGTATGTACGCGTGTGCGTGCGCGGAGGCCCCCGTGTATGTACGCGTGTGCGTGCGCGGAGGCCCCAGTGTATGTACGTGTGCCCGCATGCGTGTGCATTTGCGTGTTCGTGTGGAGGCCTGCACATATGCTGCGGGCCCGCCTTGAGCTGCTGTTGTAGCTGTCTAAGATGTCTTCTCACATACGTCAGGAGAAGGGTTCCTGTCGGCCTGGGCAGCACTCATGGGGGGTGGAGTGGGGCATGTCCTTCTGAGATTAGTAGCATGCTGACGCATTGCCTTGTCCTGTCCGCTCTGCCAGTGGTTTGCAGGTACGAAATGTGTTAGCATTGCAATCCCTTTAAATCAACACTCGCCAATGAGTGTGAAAATCATGTTTCCTCTCTACTGATGTCTGAGGAACAGGGAGTGACAGTATACTGTATTCTCATGGTGAATTAATGCCACCTAAGGATGTCTGCATTGCAAAGATACATGGTGCGTTAAGAACAAAGCTTTAAAAACCGGCGTCTCGCTCAATGAATGGCACGCCTTCTGTGGAAGTAAACTACTGTTGTGGCGTTTTGTATAAATATATTCTGCATCCTTAATATGCTCTGAGCACAGTGCTTCCCCTGAGGGGGTCTGGGCCCCCTTCCAAGTGCTGTCCATTGTGAGTCAACAGTCGGTTTATCCTAGTAACACCCTGGCAGCGAGGCGGGTGGGGCAGGTCCTGCTGGTGAGTTCCGCTCTGAGGGAATATTTGGGGTTCTGTCCGGTTGCACAAAGCGGAACACTGATACGTGCAGCCCGACTATCTTAAGGTGCACACACGGCCCGTCTGCATGTGCAGACCTCCGAAGGCGCCAGCTGATTTGCTGCGCAGCAGTGGGCAAACTCCACTGCTGTGCGTGAATAAGACATCTGCCTCTGGAGGTACTCGGCCTGCCTGCCCCCTGTCCCTCTGTCCCCGGCTGCTGGGGCGGGGAAGCTGTAGGTTCATTGCCCTTCACTCCTTCAGGGTGTGTGTGTGTGTGTGTGCGCGCGTTTTCTTTTTAAATGAGCCCATTTGATCTGGGCTTCTTGTAAGAGTGACGCTTCAGTCGGGGGTTGGGGGGAGTTGGGGGGGCTCTCAGATCTGCTTGGGGGCTGCTCTTTTTAAACTGGCACTAGTCTGTGGCATTGGTGTCTCTTTTTAAAATTCGAAGCACGGGCCATTAATGCTCTCCTCCCCTCCTGCCTGGGAGCCGCCCTGCCCCCCGCGTGGCCCCCCGGGCTGAGGGATGCTGGGAGGAAGCTTAGCCAGCAGTGTACCTCCGCGGGGCCCTCTGCAGTCTGGCAGCAGTGAAGGATCACTGCAGTGTTGGGGGGTGGGGGGGCACCTGCTGAATTATTACTATGGTGGAGGGGAGTCGGGCTTAATGCTGCAGGCTTTGCCTTCCTCTCTCAAATCGTAGATTTGTTGCTCGTCCCTTCCAGTCTTCCGGTCAGTTCTGAAATGCCACTGAAGGAACAGGCCAGTAGTTTTTGAACGCCCTCTGTTTTACCTATTTTATTTTATTTATTCATTTTTTTTTTTATTGGAGTTTTAGCACTGCGCTCATTGTAAAGACCCTGTCAGGGTGTGTTTGAAAAGCGTGACCTGTACAGTCGTCTGAGACCTTGTCACCATTCCAAGGGGGGGTTAGAGATCAAGGCTACACAGTCTGGTAGCGCAGATTGTTGGGGGCTAATTCTCCAGCAGTGTTGGAGTGATCTTTCAAGAAAAAAAAACCACATTGATTTAATGAAGAATTAATAGAATTCATTCTATTAATGAGAATTAATTAATAGAATAATAGAATACGGTTTGTTCTGCTGTAAACTATTTTGTGGTTTTTATGGGTCTAAGATTTAGCCATTATTAATTACATTGGCTGATTTTTTTGTTTAATATTTGTCCTTAAGTGCTGTTCCGTATCTTGTTCCTTTGGCTGCCACACTGATTAAGCTGCAATAAAATATAGCAGCTCCCACCTGACTACTTCTCATGTAATGAACTCCACCTTTTCCCGAGAAAGCCAACAGTAATACTTCCCTTCCCGCCAGCAGAGCTTCTCTTTATATTCTTCTGAGCTGCTAACCAGAATTACGGCTTGAGTTGTGCGCTTGTACTGTATCTGTTGGGTTTTAAAAAATATTTAAAAACGGAGAAATACTGGTTTTGTTCTTTTTAAAGTAATGGCTTATTGAAGCTGGTTATGTGAGGCCACCTTGCAGGTACCGGGGGGGGGTGGGGGTTAGTGTCAGTAGTACTCATTAGATTGGCCACCTCTAGCTCTGGGAATGTGTGTGTGTGTATGTGAGATGGTGAGGAACAGTCACCGGTCTAGCCTGAACCAGTTAGCGCTTCTGGTCCTTAGCCGCTGTCAGTGATGTTTCCAAGGTGCGTCATTGTGCTTCATTCCTCTGCTGGCGGTGAGTATCTACACCTCTGCTATGACTGCAGGTGCTGACCAGCACGCTCTGTTTGTGCTGCTTGGTCAGAAGGCGTAAACTCCTCCCGGCCTGTGGGGGGCGCAGTTTCCCTGCAGTGTGTAGATTCTGGGTGTGCAGGACACCCTCTTGCGGGCATCAGGTAGACCGGAGATCACTCTTCTCAAGAGAACTTCCCTCCTTCTATGCCAGGGTTCACTGTGGCAGCTTGGTTATCCTATCTGACTGAGCTGCTGTTCTCCCTCAGAAGGAATGCTCATGGTTTCTCACACAGGGACAAGGGTGATTCTAGATGGGTGTGGGCATAAGAGGGGCCAGCATGGGTGCTGTAAAGGGGGCGGGGGGGAAATTAGGGCTATTCCACTGACTCATGACTATCGGGGCCCTAAAAAATTCAACATAATTGTACTGGTCTGGGTTGAAGGCCCCGAATGATACGCTTTCATGGAGCCCAAAATCTCTAGCAGCACCTCTGGGGGCCAACATTCATACAGAGGGGCCAACCTTATTTTTAGGCAATGACATGTTTCAAATCGGTGAGTATCAGGGGAGGGGGCACTCCGGGGGCTAGTCAGCTCTCAGCTGGGGCTAATGCCCATATGGCCCCACCCTTGTATACACCCCTGTCCAGGGACGACACTGGAAAGCGGTTCGGTATCTTTTCTGCACACTCGTCGCTCTATGGTTAACAGACGTTAACATTGGTAAAGGGTGAAACGTTTCCGATTTTTGGACTTGGAGGTGAGTTTTGTTCCGCTAATTGAATGTGAAACGTGCGCTAACATTTACAGTGTGTGGGCTCTTTCAGACGGGTTCTGCTCATCCCCCCTGGGTCAGCGTGGAGTCTCCTTGCATTGTTGGGTTATAAACCTGCCAGTCTCTCTGGTACAGGCTACCTCTGAGGAGGGTGCGCTGTCCTGATGATGTCACTGTGGCTGCACTGGAGAGAAGAGTAGACTTCAATGTGGAGCTGGTGATAAATGACTTTCGGAAGGTGCTTTACATTGTAATGCTACTTGGCGTGTGTGTGTGTGTGTGTGTGTGTGTGTGTGTGTGTGTGTGATGCACGCAATGTCAGCAGGGCTTAGATTTGCAGAATCAGGGTTTTTGATTGTATTTACTTGTTTAAATAAAATTTCCTGCTTTCAGTAGAGTGAAGCAGCACTTTGCGGCAGTACCAGTGGGATTGACATGCTGCAGGCACTCCGCACATGGGACGGCCTGGGCTGAGATGAACCAGTGTCAAAAGGTGGTTCAGCAGGTCCGCTTCCTGACAGAGAAGCCCAGTCGTGAAATGTCCTGGGTTTCCTTTCCATTTTCAGCTGATGTGAAATGCTAACTTGTTCTTCAGGAGTGGCTTAGGGGCGGTTCCTAATTGCCCTACTTGAGGAGTGACCATGACTGAGGAATTTAATATCCCACAAGCATGAAGATCGGTTTTTATCTATGGCTTGTCAGCCTCCAACGAGTCTCTTCCCGCCTTTGCGATCCATGCAGATGTGTCCGCCTTGTTCCAGTCTGTTCGAGGAGAGGTTCTTATTAGCCTGATCCCGGCTAAAAGCACAATAACAGGGTGTATAAAAATATCCCCACACCGTTCTCTGATTCACTGTAACTGGTTACTTCTGGCCTCAGTGAAGTGCTTTCTGCAGTTGTTGTGCAGTTGGTGTTAAACGAATCTCAGTGACGTCAAGTACCTAATATCGAAGGCTTGGCAGGGTGCACATTCTTTTTATGATTATTTTATTGTTTTCAAAGCTATTTACTGCATTGAAATGAACACTGGTGATGAGACCGAAATTGTCACTCAGGCTAAGTTCTCGAAGCACTGAAGGCATTCAGCCAGCGACGTTCCTCCCAAAGGGCTTTGAGGGAAATGGTTCCCGTTCCCATGGAAACTTGTGTCTTTAAGCCAAAAAAAAGGGATCTCGGAGGGACGCTTACTGTGCGAGGCAGAGCCGGTGAGGCTGCCGGGCCGTGGCACGTCCCAGGAGCCCTCCGGGTGACGCCGGCGCTGCGGCTTTGCTGATTGGCGTCGGCGGTTAGGCCTGTGGTTAGGTGTGTGACTGGGCCGGCTCTGTCACACACCCTCCAGACCACTACAGCTATAACGCTAACACTAATGTCACTGTATGTGTACAGAAACAGAATGTGACTCTTGGTGCAAACATCACACCTAGTATAGTAAGGAAATGTGCAGCAGGAGGGTGGTAGGGCACAGTGGTTTGCAGTGTTCATGCTGAAATGGCACATGAGCCTTAATGTGGACTTCAGCTTATGCACAGCTTGGGGGAAGAAGCTGTTTGCCAGTCTGGTGGTTCAGCCTGCCTTTAAACTCACTCTGGAGTTTGGGAGTGATGCACTTCTCTCCTCTCTGTCTGTCTCTCTCTTTCTCTGTTTGAATTCATCCTGTCGGAATGAGAGCCTGCTAAAGATAAGACTGCGTGAATTTTCCTTGACCCTCGTCCCCTCTGGTATGTAGAGAGCCTTGGGTCAGCGGCTGCATTGGGGGGGAATTTCTGTGTGTGGCAGGACACTGCCCATAACGGGGCGCCTCCAGAGCCGGTGCCACTCTGGCTTAGATGTCTGTCTAAGAGGGACTGGTGAGGAGAGGTGGGCGGAGAGGAGTCAAGGAGTGTCTGTGGGCACCTGTTTCGGATCTCTCGTGAATTTGTGTACATTTTCCAAGGAAAGTGTTAAAAATGGCTCCCATGTTGTTGTATAACAGCCTTCTGAATTATACTTGGTGACAAAAAAAGTTAAGCACCTAGAAGTAATGGTCTGATTTGGATGTAATTTGGTACACGTGCAGGCCAGCGATGGGTATATAAATGATTCGATGTGCAAGGAATTTGCACGTCTAGTCAGCAGACACAGAGGATGCCTCGTACACGCATTAGACAGCATTACCAGCACTTTACGGAGTTTGATAGGGGTCGCATTGTGGGTTTGCACGAGGCCAGATGGTCATATTGTGCAATTGTACTGCATGTGGGTTGCCCGATGTTGGAACCAATGAGCACATGAGGGCACCCACACACGTCGTGAAGGTTCCGCTTATCCAAGACAGACCACACCAAGGGAGGATCTTCGTATTGTGCGCCAAGCATTACAGAACCTCATGAAACCTGCACCTGTCATCCAGACACAGGTACTGGTCTCTCTAAACACCCTGTGTCATCCCACACCGTGTCTCGACAACTGGCATCAGCAGGACTATGGGTTCCCCGTCCCATGTGTAGGCTGCCATTAACACCAGCGCAGAGATGGCTGCATTTGGAGTGGTGCTGTAACCTGGAGGCATGGACTGATGACGAGTGGCGTCATACTGTGTTCAGCAATGAATCTTGGTTCTGCATTACCAAGGATGACCCTCGTATGTGTTTATGGCTGCCAATGTTGTGGAGAGAAACACTGGTGTTACTCCTGGCATCATGCTGTGGGGAGCCATAGGGTATGACTTCAGGTCATCCCGGGAAGTGATTTGGGGGACCCTGATGGTACAGCGCTACGTCAGTGACATCCTGCGTCCACATGTCTTTCTCCTCCTGAGACAGCACCCTGGTACAGTCTTTCAACAAGACAATGCCCGTGCACACACGGCGCGTGTGTCTATGGACTACCTGCGTCATGCTGAGCTTCTCCTGTGGCCAGCCAGGTCCCCCGATCTTTCCCCAATTGAACATGTGTGGGATCAGCTCGGACGTTAACTCGGGTCCAGTGCCAATCTGCAGGATCTCGAGGGCCAGTTACAACAGCTGTGGGCCGACTTGCCACAGGAGGGGATGCAACGGCTGAACGACCCCCTTCCACGCTGTATCACCGCATGTATCCAGGCCTGGGGGGGTCACATGGGACCACCAGTGTGCCCAGCATGCCAACTCGGGGGTTTGTTTGACCTGATCTTATAATTATTGTGATAGTCACATGGTCTTTCAGCACGTACAGATTCATTTCATTTCCATTTCTTTTTTTAAGCATATTTAGGTCTTTGGTCACAGTTTTGAGACTAACGACCCGAGCTATTGATCTGCAATATTGCAACTAATTATTCACATTTCAGTAAAGACGCTAATAATAATAATCCATTTAATTTTAAATTTTTTTTTTACCTCGTCATTTTAATATTAGAATATTTAAATCAGTATTGATTTGACAAGAACTGTCTGCGTGGCTGTTTGTGTTGCTTTCTCGGTTCAGTTAGAGAGAAGTGCTATGTTTGTCTCCCTCCCCAGACAGCAGGACACTTCAGATGAGCTCGGCATCGACTCAAAGAGCGGTAATGCGGCTCCAGACTCAAAACTTGCTCCTATCATCATCCTTCCCTGATTCTCTCAAAAAGTCTTCATTGCTCGCTGAGCGCATTACATCTGTCATCAATAAGCAAGTTTTCCAACCCACAAATGAATCATAATGCGCTGAAGTCTTTCCTGTGCTGCCCTCTGCTACGGCCGCTGGCCGACGAGCTCGGCTTCACAGCCCTCCGAATAAGCCTGGAGGTCACGTGATGAAAACGTCTCCTCTTTATTTTAGTCATTTTTAATTATGGGCACACATACCGCGGTGACTCAGTGGGTAGCAATCTTACGTCACACCGCTGGGGGTGGAGTGGTTTGAAATCTGGTCCTGTTCTATGTGCAGAGCTTGTATACTTGTATATGGGTTATACTGCATATATACACCTAATATATGGGTAACTGGTATTTGTGGGCGCACAGGTAAAAATAACAAAATGAATAAACTCCTCTCCTTTTGTCACGTGACCTCCAGGCTTATTCGGAGGGCTGTGAAGCCGAGCTCGTCGGCCAGCGGCCGTAGCAGAGGGCAGCACAGGAAAGACTTCAGCGCATTATGATTCATTTGTGGCTTGGAAAATGTGCTTATTGATGACAGATGTAAGGTGTAACCTATACATGGTTATATATGCACCTATATATGGCTTACACTGGCGGGCTGTTTCATTTCACCTTTCCTCACTGGCGGGTCCTCGATCCTCCTGTGGAGACCATTCATCTCTCATCGGCCTCTCCTGTAGGAAGCCGTGGTTTGTCTTAAGAATGCGACTTCCTCTTGCAGACGCCCTCGGTCATTCCCTAGAACCCTGCCTGAATAATGCAATTGTTTTTTTTTTGTTTTTTTTTTTTGTTCGCTAAATCAATTTCTTTCAGCATGTTTCAGTAGAAGCGTTATGATTATAGTAGATAGATTCTATGACATTCCAGTACTGACAAATGCCTCAGTCCGTGAGCGATCGATTGCGGATCGGAGATGTTCCTGTATATCTGCTGCTGGGATGGGCTGTATATGGCTGCTGTTACACTGCCGATAGCCACGCTGGCATGTATGGGGTCACATCTGAAGTGTGATGGTGATCGCGGTGTCCTGATCCGGACCCGATCAGAGACTGTAGCTGTCTGACTTGTACCATACATGGACAAAGAGCAGAACTCCATAGTTTTTTTTTTTTTTATGTATTGACGTAGTTCCAAGTTTTCAGAGATGGGATAAGAAGAATAATTCAGTGAAAAGTATCTTGTTCAAGGCTGTTAGTCGGGCTCCTCATGGGATCTGAACAGGAAAGCGACAGCTTAAGTCCATGTCAGAATGGCCCCTGCTGAAGGTGAAAATGAAAATGTTCCCTTTAATCTCTGATACTCAATCACTGCTTCCATTATTGAGGCAGGTTCTTATACTACAGCCCATAATTTTGAATAATTTATTTATAGAAGTGGAACAGTGTTCTCCGGTGGTGTTATTGGAAATTACAAGGAAATTCAGTATCTTTTGATGCATGATGTGTCTAAGACTCCAGCTTTCTTAACTTCACCGTGTTGGCACCTGGCTTCTGAACATTTGCCCAATCTCACCCCGTAGCTGCTATTTCTTGTTCTGTAATGGTGTGGGGGACGGCCTACTTGGAAGGACAGAATCACATTGTTGGTATAGAGCAGAGGATCAGCTGTGGGCTAATAGTCGGTTGATGAATGACTTGGAGAGCAGGAGGGGAAATCCAGGGAAGATAAAACAGGCTCTCTGCTCATACTTGGGCTTCTGGGTGTGGGTGGGAGGTTAGTAGTTTTGGGCGCAGGCGTGCGGAGGAAGTGTAGGTGCCTGTGAGGAGCTGTGTGGCTTTGCCATGTAGGGTGGTGTGGCTGGGAACCAGGAGACATTTTTAGGATCTGTTTTGAATATTTGAGACTAAGATCCAATTGCAGAGGTTCGATGGATAGAGGTTTCACATAGCTGTGCCATGAATCGATGTTCAGAAGCTCTTTACATTGGCTTTCTGTAGGCTAATTATGATGTGGCTACTTTGCCAAATGGTATGTAAATGGTTGCTTGTAACGTAGACATGTAAAGTGACTTTGGGGTCAGCCTTCTCATGCCTTATGGGAATCATGTAACCAGAACAGCTTAATTTTGGAACAAAGGTTTGGACAAAAACAAGTGTAGTCCCCTGTGGCCCATCCTGTGTTACTTGGAAGCTATGGCTTGCTAACTGGATGCTTTCCAAACTGTCATTGCACCCAGATGAAATTAGGCGTGTCAGCAAACAGACGACAAAGGCTCTTCTACCTCCTCCAGCTGCTGACCGGTCCGGTGCCAGCACCTGCCTGCCGCGGCCGATGACCCCCCTAAGTGACCTGTAGCAGTCATGTGCTCTTATCTCTGCGCTGCTGATGACGGCCTTCTGACTGGTTTGCTGATGCGCTTTATGGGGAAACCTGATACTGCCGGTGAGATACAAAGTACAAAGAGAAATCTTTTCTTCTCAAGTATCCCCAGGACGGAACTCCTAATGAGCCAGCGGGGAAAAAAAAACGGCTGCTCCTTAGAGCGGTGAGCCTGCCAAGTAATGCTCCGGCCAGGCAGCACCGCTAATGTTGTGCCACTGGATTTATGGGGAAAATGGAGACACTTTGCTAATTGGCTTGGCTCCCCCGCATGCCTGTCCTTGCTCTGAATATCAGCAGTAGCATTCACTGCTTCTCTCCCTCTTCGGCTAATCATCTTCTCCATCCTCCTGGATCTTCACCTGCTTCATTTTGCCTTACTTTTGCTTTCATTGAACTTGTATTGATAGCAGCTTAAAACCTGAAGCCTAGTTGAATATTAATGTACATCGAGGCGGCTTTTCTTCAGCCTTCAGTGATCCAGTATCTTGCTCTGGTGGGGGTAGAGAAGCAGAGTCTATATTTGTTGGTTGCCAGGTCATTGCAATGTGCCTAAGAATGAACGGGCAGAAAACTCTGCCAAAATGGACCTAAATTCGGATACATAGCGGTGTATGATACCACCTTCAGATCTCAAACCCCGCTGCTCATCTCGCATAATGGAAAAAATGACCGGCTTAATGGGTTGAAAGTATTAATTACAAACTTTATGAAACCAGCTCAAATACTGGCTAAATGACAACAGCTAACTTTAAAAATCAGATCATTTATACATGGCATCATGTAGGGTATACCAGGCTGACTTGCATGTTTTTAACCTACTGGTGAAAATCCATCTGCATGTCTTATATGCAAAAATCCTTCATCTGTTAAACACATTCTGTTTTATTGCCAATCTTCTGACTCCCTTAGGCAAAGATACAATTTTACTGATTCTTTAAAAAAGGTTTTTGGTAAAGTGAAGCCAGAGGCTTAGTAATTTTCATAGAAAGCTAATCTTAATAATCTAAAAGTGAACATAACTAACTACTCTGGTGAGGGGCCAGTCTGCTTTGGAACGGCAGATGATGTGAATCCATTCTGTATTGGACTGCAGCGTCTGCTCTACGAGGCACCGTGCAACCTTGACGTTTTAGAAAATGCATTTTTAAGTGTCACCCGAAGCATGCCTGACTGGTCAGGATTCCATTTCTTGCTGTGATTTTGAGCAGGAATGGTGCAGGTTCATAGTAAGTCTGGGCTCTTCATTCTTGTCCTGCCAGCTGCTGCCCCAGGAACTTGAGAGCCCAGCTGAATTAATGAATTGTGTGAATTTTGAATAAGTTCCCTGTCTGGTATTGCTGATGGTTTTCGAGAGCTCTGGACACACGCCTGCTAGGATTTTTGAATTATTTTCTGTACCAAAGGCAAGCAGTTGAAGTCTTACAGGGCTGTGGGTCTGGATTTGCCAGCTAGCTTTAATTAGTGACTTGTTTTCAGGCGAAGCCAATTCAGTGTTGAGATCCTGCAGGCTCTTGTCATTCTACAGCTGCTGATGGCATCTCCAGCCTTCAGTCTCTGTCAGCTGCTGGTTTTCTTGCTGTGCTGCTTCTCTCGCCTTTTTGCTGCTTTGTTATTCGGGCAGTGAGCTACCTCAGCCCACATTTTCTGGTGTATTTCGAGCGTCTAGTTGTAAGAGTTTGAAAAGCAGCTTGTATTGACCAGATTTGCAGGATACTGCCTGAAATGGGAACAGGGAAAAAATGTGAATGAGCTGCTACGTTTTTTCAAAGCCTTGACTTCACATTAGGGTACTCAGTCAAACCGGAGTCTGCGGGGGGGCTGGAGAACTTACTGATTTTGTTTTTTTTTTTTTTTTGTTTTTTGAATGCATCGGATGATCCTGTTACTGTAAGAAGCAGAGCTAGCCACTGATGCTCTCTGAAGCTGCCGTTTACCTGCAGGTGGTCTGCCTTCTGCGTCTTCGGTAACAGAGGACACGTAAATGCCAGTCGAGTCCTTCAAACAAGTGTCTTACCTCTGTTGTGGCAAACAAATTGCAGTCGGTTAGCCAAGCTTCACATGCCGGAGCATGTCGTGCCCCATTGTGTCGGTGGGCAGGCGAGGATGGGTCTTTGCACTGAGAGCTGATTGGCTGGTCACTGAGACTGCTCCCATGGAAACACCACTGGGTGTGGCATCCCAGGCTGCCTGCAGCATATATGCCATTATCCTTTTAGGCAGGGAGAGCCTTGAGCAAACAACAGTCTGGCGTCTGCAAACAAATAACATGGTTATTCAAAAAAAAAAAACACCAGATACACAGAGACAGTTATGAAAAATATTTAATTCAAAATTTTTATTCAAAATCCCGATTTTGTTAAATATTTAACCATTCATTTTCCAGGCTGTTGAACATGTGATTTCCCCCCCCCCCCCAAATCATTGTGTGCTGGTTTTTATTTGGCTGCTGCAATATAATACAGCCCTTTAGCAAAGCATGGAAAAACAATGGCCCCTCTCACGAGCCGATGACAACATAAAAGGCCGTCTTGGAAGGCAGTCAGACAGGCATTTCTCTGTGCATTGCCTGCGAGGCCGGAAGTGGTGCGGCCCTGTGCCTCGTACGCGAGGGGGGCTGGGCCATGCTCGGTGCCCCGGGCCCCTGGTTCCTGGCACGCGGCCGCCCCTTACCCAGATTCTGTGCCCACATCCCGGGCAGCACTAGGGAACACTGAGTTGCTCTGTTCCCCGGATGTGCTCAGAAGTCCCACAGGTTGCCAACTGTTGGATATAAAGGTTAGGCTGGATTAACAGTGAGCTGTAGGGGTAGGGAAAATGCCAGGGGGGTGGGGGGGGACCTTCAAATAAAAAAATGAATGATTAGTGAGCTGGGTGTCTGGGGTGGGAAGGCCAGGTGATGTCATTTCCTGTTTGTGATGCTACCTTGCGATTTCTGCCAGTTAAGTGTGTCAGGGCTGCTCTGCTCTATTCCTGACAGTCTGCAATACCACAAACACTCTCTCCCCACTCTCCAGGTCTCTTCCAATTTTTTTCTAAACAAAAATGCAGAACTTTGCAGAAAAATAAAACCCTGAAGCAATGCTCTGATGAACACGAACTGACTGCCGTGTCTTCCGAAAAAGATCGGAGCTGGTGGCAGTGATATTCAGCACGTAGTACCAGTTTGTAAGCACAGTAACTTGGGGAAGTATAACAACTGCCCCAAAACACTTCAGATTAAACTTTCCATCTCTGTCCAGAAATGTCTGATCACAAAAATAAGGGATATTTCTTACCGTTTTTGCTGACCTGTGCCTTATTTCAAAAACCACAATGAAGTTAAAGTCAAGAATGCAACAGTTCAACTAAAGAGATTGATAAATTTCACCCTCAATTTTGTTAAAGAAGCCTACCAAAAACATCTCGCACAACTCCTAAAATAAAGCTTGAAAATCAGTTTTTCAGGATGTTCATTCTTCCAAATTCCACAATCATCTACTGTGGAAATGAAAGTCAGATCCCCGTTCATCAGGACGGGGGCTTCCAGTAGCCAGGTACCAAAAACCGTTAATTGAAGTTGAAATTATTGTATTTTGTATGAAAATGGAACATTCTGGCCTTGTAAATCTAACCTGGGACAATTTTAAAAGTTTTTGCATTAAGTTGATACATTAAGTGGAAATTTAACGGCAAAAACTGTGATTGCTTCCCATCCCAGTCTAGCAGAAAGGAGAGGCCTTGTACTAATCTGAGGCGATACGGTATTCCTTTGTGTTGGGGCCAGACCCTCTGATCCCATCAAAAGTGTGGCTGCAAATTGTAATGAATAGTTTGAGCTGTTGTAGACGGTAAAACTCTCCAAATAGTCTGTCCCTGAATTGCGTGCGCAAGTATTTGCAGGAGGTTCCGCTAAAATACTCCAGTCTACCATCTGGTTAATTGGATTTAACAGGCAGGCGGCTGTTTTTTGACACAGCTGTGACTTCGTTTGAAATTCTCATCATGTCTGAAGCAATTTAACAAATGTTTAACTGCAGAAATGGATGTTGGTTCATGTATTAATCTCTCATGCTCTGTGATGGCGTTGCTTTAGTAGTTTAGATGGATGAACCTGCGAGGTCGGGGCGGCATGGTGGCATAGTGGTTAGCCCTGTCGCCTCACACCTCTGGGACCAGCGTCCGAGTCTCCATCATGGCTCCATGTGTGTGGAGTTTGCATGTTCTCCCTGTGTCATTGTGGGGTTTCCTCTGGGTACTGTGGTCCCCCCCCCCAAAACTTGCTGAAGTCAGAGTTACCAAATTGCCCATATGTGTGAATGGTATGTGAGTGTGCCCCATTCTGTTTCCTGCTTTGCCACCATAAGCCCTGGACCCCCTGTGACCCTGAATAGGATAAGCGATTACAGAAGATGGGTGGATGGAATGCAGATCTGTGAGAAACTGTGAAGGAAATCTCTACAAAGTGCCGCTGAACTATTTTAACCATCTACACCCCACCCCGCCTTGTTACATAGTCATATGGTCACATGGTGTGTGTGTGTGTGTGTGTGTGTGTGTGTGTGTGTGTGTGTGTGTGTGTGTGTGTGTGTGTGTGTGTTTTATTTATTCCCCTACAGAGGTGAGTTCTGTGCCTATTACCCCCCCCCCCCAATGTCACATGGCATATGGTCACATGGTCCTGTCTTGAAGCCAAGTGGACATTCCTACAGCATACTTGCGAGTTCTCTTCAGGTATTTTTCTGAAATGCTTCCGCAGTGTTCTCACAGTTGACGGTTCTTAGACATGACTAGTGAGAAGAGCTCAGTACTTTCATCTTGCCCCATCCCGGTAAGTTTCAGAGAGAGCGGCAGGGAAATTCATCACACGCCTGACTCGTTGTGGCTCTCGTGAGTCCTCCTGGGGTTCGAGGCATCTGTGAGCCCCATGGTCCTCGACAGTGCGGCTTGTCATCATTCCCTTGACAGGGTGTTTGTGTCGTCTTGGATTCATGGCGTACCTTTACAGAGATCTGGTCTCTGTCAGAAGAGCATGTCTTTGAGCCCGCTTTGTGATCCGGTATGCCCTTGTCCTCATGTCTCCTGGTTCAAATGCCACGCCCTGCAAAACTGGAACGGTATCGCCGTGACCCGGTTAACGTTTTCAGTGGACATATAGGGAGCCCGACGAATCCTGTCTGCAAATGGGACATTAGCTTCATCAGAAAAGCCTGCTTTCGCTTATTTTTTAGGCCTCTCTCTGTAAAGCACCTATTTTAGCTCTCAAAGATTTTTGGTTTTTTACTTTGGGTGACCTCTCTGAGGAGATGGATGGTGAGACGATAACTTTGATACACTGTACAATAAACAAATCTTGAAAAAATGTAAAGACCCTTTTTTATTGGCACATAGGAAGGTGTATGACTGCAGCTTGGATTTTGTCCTGGGTTCCTGCTTTCTGTCTTTTTGGCAGCTGGCAGCTCTATCTCCTTGTGCTTTGAACAGCATTCGATAAACTTGACCTCAACAACAGCAGGACCCTTAGCTGTAATGGGCTGAGATAATCACGCTTGCCACTGCTGCTGTGGAGGGAATCGTCCTTTCTAACGTTTCGCAGTAGGAAATTCTACTGTTAGCATTTAGATGGCTGTGGGAGCTTTAGCACGGTGCTACTGGACATTCTTTATTTACTTTTCATGTGGGCTCTGTGTGGCAGGTTAACATTATCGTTCTGCTGTTTAATTACCTGTTAGACACTGCGTTTAAGTGCAGCCTTTGAAAGGAAGGGGTAGCAAATGGAAATGAAATTGCACTGTCTGCATGAAATGCGTTGAGACTAAATTTAAATTTACAGGCCTCCGTCCTTCACCTCCCAGCTTCACCCTGCATAGCAGCCTCTCCCAGGACTGCTAAGGACTCCTCTGTACTGCTGGCTTTCTGGTTTGTCTGCTGCCTGGCCCTCTGGAAGCTCGCAGTCCATTTTTGTTCGTTTTAGGCAGTTAGTTTTGTGTTTGTTAAAAATGGAGAAAAACCAGGAGAAAAGCACGTGCTGCGGCAGCTTCTGAATTTCCATCGGGACAGTGTGTGTGTGGAAGCCGCTTTATAAATGGCTGTACTGAAGCCGAGGCGAGCCCTGCAAGGGGGGTGGCAGTGGAGCTGGAGTGCCGAGGCATTCTTCCTGCCCTAAGGCTCACACCTCTTAATAGTCTGTGCTGCCGCCCTGGTGTCAGAGGCAATGCTGCTCTAGGGGCCCCCGTCTGTCACAGTGCAGCTTTGATCTGCGTGGAGAGCTGCCATCTTGGAGAATATGGAAAATGGGAGCATGTTTAACTTGTGTCCCCTTCGCTGTTCCAGCGCGTCTGTTTTCCCTAGTGTCGTCTGCGAGCTTGCCGGGGTCCATCTCGGTGCCGTGGTGGTGGTGGTGGTGGTGGGGGGGGGCTGCTGTGGTTTTGGCCTCAATGTTGTTCAGTCTCCCTGTATTTGTGGATTCTGGCGCGGTGTCGGGGGGGGGCTTGTTTTCCACGGATGACTGACTCAGAAACCTCAGTGACGTGACTTCGGGGGTGTTGTAATGTTACAGACCAACAGGAGGAGGATTTATTTTCCCCTCCGTTCCTGATCCAAGTGCTTTCGAGATGTCAGCGATCCGAGCGGAGTGTGCTGCGCCTCTGTTTCTGAAGTGTGTGTGTGTGTGTGTGTGTGTGTGTGTGCGCGCGCACGCGTGTGTGTCCCCATAAAGTTGAGTTCTGTGCCAATTATAAGATCTGCCCCTTTATCTTGGTATGTTTTGTACCTGAGTGACCTCCGGCGGAGCCTAGTTTCCTAGGAAGTCTGGCCCCATGCCACCCTTTCCCAGGCCCTGGTATAAGCCTGCGGCTTTCTGCCCTGTAGGGTGACGTGTCACGCACCCGATGGCTGGGCACGTCCGTTTCAGTCTCGCCTCTAGCTTTGCCATAATAGAGTTGTTCCCACTTACTTTGTTCTCTCAGAAAGAAATTAATAACTGTAGGTAGCTCAGCGCTAAATAAATATTTTATAAAGTAATCTGGGTAGTTGAAGACCTTGTGGCACTGCCTTGTTTTCCCCTGCGGGGGCAGCGGTGTGTAACTCGCCACATGTTGGACCTGCATCAGTTTTCAAATGTTGTTATGCCTGGAGGCTGTTATTTTTTAAATTTTAATCTGCTAAAATTAGTTCTTTTCGCAGAGCGTACTTCCCAGGGAACATTGTGCTGTAACTGGGACACTGTTTGTTTGCTTCTCCCGAAGATGGGTTTTCATGATTTTTGAAACAAGTAAAGGAGCTTGTCAGTCACACCTTAAAAAAATGTTTGCGGTAATTAAAATTTGACAGGCCCCTAAAATGATGTTTCTCAGCTCACCTGGAATGCCTGCATTATTAAGTCTAAGTGCTCCTGCAATGCACATTTCAGGTAATGGCTTTCCTTTTAAATGAAACATTTCATTCCCCCCCACTTGCAGTTTGATTTGAGGTGACATTGCCCACTGTTACACCCCTACTACAGATGTGGAACATTCAGGTCCAGAAAGTACAAATCCAGACCAAGAATTTGTCGACCAACCAGTTGAGTACTCTGTGACTGTGACTCTTTATGCTCAACTGGTTGGTTGAAACAAAATCTTGGTCTGGATTTTCACTTTCTGAACCTGAACTTTCCACCTCTGCCTACTATCCTGTCACTGTCCTGATGAAAGGTGGTGCTCATCCTGAGAGACAGACTGTCTGCGTTTTTGCTGAAGCTCCTCATTATTCATCTCCTGGGGTTCCATTCTCCTGCTGCTGGGTTTCACTGGCTCTGCCCTCCCCCCCCAAACTGGTTATGTCACTGCATTGGTCATCCCAGTATGTCTGCGTCTATAAGAGGGGGATAGCAGGGTCTACCATCCAAGTTAGTTTTGGAGATCAAGCAAAGTGCTAATGGCCCCAATAATAAATAAATTCATATTTCTGCCAAATGAAGTTTGTAGATATTGTCAGCATCAAGGCACCACTGCCTGTTCAGCATAAGCAGTCAATTGCCATGCAGTGGGTTTAAAGTGTTCTGCTGTCTCTGTTTTCAGACGCGGTGTGGGGGTAAATCGTGTGGGGGCTGCTGTCTAAAGCGCCTTAATAACAAAAGGATCGCTTAGCTCGCCAGGTGTCACGAGACATTGTGGGGTATTTTTATTTTTATTTTATTTTATTTTCCAGGGGGCTGTTTCATGTGTCAATGAGTCATCCTCATCCTCTAGAACATACCCCATGAATAACATCAGTGTCCTTCAGCCGCAATAACTGGCTCGGAAGAGGAGCACGGGTCCCGCTAACACTGACAACACGGGGGACAACATACTGGATTCTTTTATTTTTCCATTTTATCCCATCGCCATGAGTCTTTAAACCTATGGGAGTTCTCGAAGACGGTGGGAGGAGCCACGCATTTGGCAGGAATGGAGGTAGAGGGCTTTTCGTGATCAAGTGAAGGGAACATTTAAAGTGGCACATTTCGGATTTCGCATGTTTTTCCCGCACCCCTGCCGAGCGGGGATGCTCTGCTTGCTGCCTCGGGCGTGACCCAGTGCCCGGCCTGCCGAGCGAATAGTGACACGCCTGTCAATCAGGGCTGTTTGTTTCTGCGAGCCGATGACTCACTCACATCATATATCCGCCATGTGCTGGGATCCGCGACTGGGCTCTTCCTCTCTCTTTAGGCTCAATTTGGAAACCTTGCCACTGTCACGGCTCAAGGACTTTGCAGTCTCTGGTTTCAGTCCCATTCATCCTGCATACAGAGGAAATAACTGGACCAGTTCTGAGTTATACTAGTGGCGTGTAATAGCCTTAATTGGAGGAGACTGGTGGAGAACACGTTTATTTAATAGGTGGGCTTAGAGATCAGCAGCCATTTTGATTGAATTCCAGTTAACTTGAAGAACCTACAGTTACCGCCTCAGTGCTGCAGATGGAGACTGCCAGCCCTGGTTTGTAGTTTTTCCTTTTGCTTTGCACCCCCAACTTTAACATGCTTAGCCTCTTGAACATCGCTGGATTGTCTCCTGATTTTGGGCACCAGGTGGCAATACAGGCCGTAAAGACAGAAATAATACAACAGTCTTACTAGGTTTGGTTTTAATTAAAATAATTATTGTTGTTTTGGATATTTGGAGAATTCTGTTGCCAAGTTACATGTTGTCATGTAAACTGTATTGTGTGGAGCCCGGGCCAGCTTTTTCAATGGCTGTTACACATCTGCTCATGTGAATGCCCTGTGGAATTGCCATTCAGTCACTGCACCAAAAGCTAATTTCCTTCCGTATGACAAAGATTCATTGGGCAAGTGTCTCCAGTCAGAAACCTGGGGTAGTCAAGCTTATTGTTTTTTTGGTAGGCCCCATATCAGACTGTGCTTGTGCATGTATATACAGATGTGATTCAATGCCTCCACCCTGCTTGTGGTGGCAGCGGCAACTCTACGATCTTGACTCACGCGGGTTGTTATACCGCCTGCATGTGGCCTCCAAAAGCCATAATTTGTTAGGCAGAGTCTTCACGAATCTTTATGAAGTATCTGAGTGCATAGTTTGAATAACAGTGAACGTATATCTGCACATTGTATATCTGATACTAACCATTGCATCTTCATGTCCAAAAATCCCTAAATGCATGTTTATTATGCTAAATATTTCCACCTGTACCAAATAAAAAATGACAATTATCACGGAGGGAGGGAAATTCATTTAAGGTCAAAATTATTAGCCCCCTATGAGAAATGGGACGTTTATGTCCAATTTGAACAATTTTTCAAAATTCACAAAGTAAAACTTTCATCAATGTAAAAACCTACAACTGCTACATTTTTCATTAAAAAACTTCTATATTGCTGTATAACAATTTTATTAAATGTTCTGGTGCTAAACCACACCTGAGCCCCATATGACTTGATTGGCTCAATCAGTGAGCTCCACACTCTAATAAATGGACTGAAATGAGAAGGGCTAGTGGACCTAAAAGGCAAGATAGAATGTAAGCACGATGCCTCTCATTCTAAAAAGTAATTTCATCATGCCAAAAACCAAACAAATAAGTACGGACTTCAGAGAAAAGAGAGTGGATGCTCATCTTAAGGCGGATGGCTATAGAGCTAATTGCAAGCGTTTGACTGTATCCAGAACAGCTGTATGTTGCATCATTGCATAATACGAAGTGAACCACTCTGTCGGGCGTGGTTGCAAGTGCAAGATTTCAAAGACTTTGGAGAAGAAAATAATTAGAGATGCCAACAAGAACCCCTGGATCACTGCAAAGGCCATTGTCAACGAACTGGCCAATTCTGGACTTGCAGTCACAAACAACTGTTGTGAGGGCTTTTCATCATGGGAAGCTTTGAGGTCATCAACCAAGGAAAACTCCATGGCTCTCACAGCGGCATGTCAAAGCTAGACTGAAGTTTGCCCAGGAAAATTTGATATGTGGGGGATGAATTTTCTAAGTCTGTCCTTTGGTCTGATGAGACAAACCTGGAGCTGTTTGGGCACATGAATATAGCTTTTGTTTGGTGAGGAAAGGGAGAGGCCTTCAACCCTAAAAACACAGTTCTCGCAGTTATACATGTTGGTGGGAGCATAATGCTGTGGGGCTGTTTTGAAGCAGGAAACCTTGTTCGGGTACATGGCATAATAAAGAGAGAAGGTTTCGTTGACACTTTTTTAAAGAGAATTTTGAAGAATTCTGCTACCAGTCTGGCTTTGGGTCATCGCTAGGTTTTTCAGCAAGATCGCAGACATCGCAGTTGGCTCAAAACTTTTTTGAGGAACACCAAAATCAAGGTCTTGGAACGGGTGTCTCAAAGCCCAGATCTTGATCCTATTGGGAATCTTTGGTGACAGCTTAAGTCTAAGGTCCATGCTTGAAAACCATCTAATTTTGCATGAGCTGGAGCAATTTGCCTTGGAGGAATGGTCTAAGATCCCTCAGGAGACTTTCAAGCCCAGTGAGAAACCACAGTAAGAGGCTGCTGTCAGTGGAGAGTCAGAAGGGGCACACTATTGACTATTAATTGTCAGAGGACTAGAAATTATGGCCATGCTATTTTTGTATTTTCCTTGTTTTAATTAAGTGCATCAGTAAAATATTTTCATCAAACTTCTCGGAAATTCTTTTTTTCATTTGGAATCAATTCTCATAGGGGCTTTAAATACTATTTGTATACTATAAGTTTTTTAGAGTATATATTACATATTTTTTTTTGTTCAGTTTTGTTCAGGGGGCTAATAATTATGACCATAACTGTAAGTATAAGGCAGACTTCAGCTGCAAAAGGTTTTTGGATGATCTGGCTGTGAAGAAATTCAACCTGGAATGTGTGCTGTTCCTTATCAGCAGAGAGGAGGCGCTGACATCAATGTCAGGCAGAGGGGAGTGCCTTGCGTGCTGGAATATGGCAGCCTGAGGGAGGGGAAGGCGTTCACACTGTGCTCTCGGAAACTCTGCAGGGGCTTTCAGATGTTTGGAGAAACTGAAAGGGTGAAAGGTGCTGGTGTCCTAATGCAGAGCAGTGTTTCTCTTAGAATCATGCAGACGTGCAAAGTACAAGTTTTGTTCTAATTTTAGTCCCCAAACACTTTTGAAATAGAAGGTGGAAAATATACTGCTATTTCTTGCATGTGAGTCCCAGCGGTTTTCTGATAAGACTGTCCCTGCAAACGCAACACAACATTTTCCTTGTGCCCCGAGGTTGTCTGCCAGTTTGGTAACATCACATTTATTGGGTTCCACAAAAGTTACTTTTATCTTGAAATCACAAGAGTGATGTAAAAATGAGAGCGCCCCAGCTGGCGGGAGCATGGAGTAACCTACTCGGTCCTCTAGGTGTGAAAATACGGAGAGCGAGAGAGGCCAGTTGGGCTGGGGATGACTCAGTACAGATGGCAGGGTGGGGAAGTAGAGCTTTGGCTTGGAAAAAGCAGCAGGTTGATGGAAATGCTGGGCTGATGACTTGGGTGATTATCGGTGACACCTACTGATGCGTTCCAGAGCATCTGATATCAAACCCGGCCTCCTCTCACGCTATTTGGAGTAGATTTCTCCTGCAGTTCGGACTTCTGGTTTTATAATGCAAAAGCTTCATGGGAAATTGTGGGTTAGAAGCAGGAACAGAGATGGGGAGACCCTTTCTAAATGGAAATAAGATATGGTACAACAATTTACACTGATCGTAAACTAATCTGAAGGTGTATCCCCTGGTTTACACATCAAGGTTAAATAAGGAGCAACAGAGTACAGTACATTAATCTGTATTAGTAGTTGAGGTAGATACTGTGATGAGTCCAAGGTTGCACCAGGTTCTTAACTGCAGAAGTGGTGGTTAATGGTTAACAACCCCTTGAAAGTTTGCTGATAAGACATTGACACAACCATCAACCAAGCCATATTCGGCCTCCCATGCTTATAGCAAAGTCGAGCAGTTGTGTGCTAAAGCTAGTCAGTAGGATTTATCTCCATCAGCCCCAGTTACAGAGCCGGTTCTAGGCAGGGGCACAGGAGGAGCAATGCCCCACCAAATGCTCCGCATGCCTCACTAAAGCCAAAGATGCGACCCACCAACATCTCTTATTGCCCCCCCATTTGATGCAGTCTATAACCGGACCTGCCCAGGCACTGGTACCAGTCATCACAGTAGGATTACTGAAAGGCCTATTAAGCCCCAGATACATTTGTCAAGCAATGCAATCCTATCACCTCTGAAGTATGTAAATGTATATTAATGCATAAGCATCCTGAGGATGCCAGAAATCAATACCTCGGAGAGATGAAATTATAGCGTGCGGGCTAAAATTAACCTGAATAATTACATGGACTTGGGTGATCTTCCAAGCGCTAATATGCTCAGTAGGAATCCCTTTGTGCTGCCAGGCCTAGTTGGGTGTTGTTTTTACTTTTTTTTTTTTTGAATGAGTAGCATAGGTGATCTGCAGTGTTTGGGCTGAATGCTGCCCCACGGGATGTGTGTGAGACTCTTGCCAAGGGTGAAATCATCTGTTGTCGAGCCTCCTGTTTCCTGATGCGACTGGGAGACCTGAGGAAGCTGGCTTTTCCTGTAAATTCTCATTTTTACCTTCCGGAATGTGCTCTCAAAAGGCTTACAGGATCAGAGTATCCCTCTCCCGAACAAAGCCGTACCCATTTTCACACTCGTACAGGTCCTTTATTTGATATCCTTTGAGTTTTTATCTGAATCGTCAGCTTACTCTGATACGGAGGAATGTGAAATATTTTCATTGTAAAAAATAAGAGCTGCAGGCTGCATAAGATCATTATCTAAATGGCGAGTACTGATGTAGCATGTCTCTGGCTCTCATTGGCTGCCTGTTTATATGCCAGTCTTTTTTGATTTGTGTAAAATAATGACTTCCTTCAATGGTTCCCTTTACCTTGACCCCTTCCCCCTTGCTTTCTCTTCTCTCCAGTTACAAACAAGAAGCCCCCTCAGCTGTCCATCACCAAGGTGAAGCAGTTTGAAGGCTCGTCCTCTTTCGCTAGGAGGTCTCAGTGGAGCATGGACCAGCTTCGTCAGGTCAACGGCATCGACCCTAATCGAGTGAGTGCCTTGGATTGGAGGCTGATGAGGGTTAAGGGTAAATGTGAAAGTAGGTCTTTTGGGGTCAGAGAACCATGTATTGGCATTCTAAGTAGAAGGGAGTGACACTTGAAAAACTAAATCAAAGTGTTTTCTTAGAGCATCGCTCTAATCCCATTAGACATTTGATATAGTAATGGTGGTGTAGGGTTGTTAAACACATTTATGACCTTGGCTTCGCAACATTGTTTTTCTTCTGTGGAAACTGCCTACACTCTTAGATTTATCGGCTTTTTATTTTAAATGTTTTTTCCCCTTAGCCTTCATCTGCAAGACTCAATAGGCTATTATCTCCATAAAACCGAGCTCCTGTTGTTCCCAAATTAAATCCGTAGGTGATGCCTAACATAGGTGTCGTAGCATCCGACCGAGTGTATTGTTGCTTTTTTTTTGCCTCCTGATGAGTGGCTATCCTCTGCACCCCCCCCCCCCATTCCCTAGGACTGTCCAGAGTTTGATTTGGTGTTTGACAACGCCTCCGACCAGTGGGTGGCGGGCTCTGCTGGAGAGAAGTGCACATTTGTCCAAGTCTTACACCATGCCTGCCAGCGGCACACCGGGGAGCGCAAACCAGAGTTTGTCAACTGCCAGTCCAAGCTGCTCGGAGGTATGGCAAGAAGGCATTAACTCTACCCCCATGCTATCATGCTAGCAGCTTTCATTCTGTAGAAACCGGGGCTGTTTTTTCAATGACCTCAAGGGGAATAATTGAGGAGACCATGGCTGTTTTGTGGGTCACCTGAAGGTTATCCTGATCTATGCTCTGTCTTACATGGATGCTGGATCTGATAGTAAACCAGTCTGACCAGATCAAGAGCACCTGCAAGACCGGATCATGGCAGAACACAAGTTCTATGCTAAATCGATTAGTGGGTTGATGCATGTCACTATTGTAGTTGACGTATGGTCGTTGAAAAAGTATGAAAAGAATGCGTTTGCAAATTAATTTTGAAGCATCAGTCATATAATCCCAACGGCCTTTTCCACGTCTGTCTGGTCGTCTTAAGGGCCCAGGGCCAAGCATAATCAGTACTGGCCTATGTAAATGACAACAATACAGTGCTGTTACGTGTTGATGTTTCTTGGAAGGCGCTGCCTTCAGATAGTAAAGCAATTGGCACCATTCAAAAGATGGATTCCAGGAATTTGAAAAACCAGTCCTTGGAGTACTAATGCCTTTAGCTGAGGATTAATGCACGCATGGGCAGTCAAATCTGGGAGGGGTGATGCTTAAGACGCCGTTAAATGGAACAGATGCATTAATGACAACCACATTTCATGCACTGAACGCAAGTGTCTATTTGCTATGCTTATTTAAGCTGCCATTTATTTAAGCTTGATTGCCTTTGCGTCATTTTTAATCAGGGATTGATCCATTAAGCTAAAGTTCCTGACCGCAGCTGACAGGCTGTGATCCTTCCTCCTGGATGAATTGTGGCCTAAGGTCAACAACTATATTTGTTGCTTATGCTGAAAATTGAGTATGCTGTAGTCTGGCTATTGACTCTTATTTAGGCTATTATTGGTGCATAAGAAGAAGGCCATCCTGGAAATGTTACCTATCGCTGCAACTGGGCTGTCCTGAAAGGGGAGGATCCTAGTGGTTCCCCGATCTTCCTGCCCCTCCCAGTTTAAGTCTCACACCAGTGCAAAACAATGATGATGTGGCTGCTCAGGTGTGGGACAATAACTGTGTGGGTTGCTTTTTCAGCACTCCACTGTGCCACAAGGCCTCTCTATGTCCTTGTAAACGGGGCTGGCAGGATTTAATACCGACCAGAGCTCCTGACTGAGTCTTCTAAGCTGAGTGGTTTAAGTGTCGCTGAGATTCTGTCAGACCGTAGAATTATGTTGTTGTAGATTATGTTGAACGTAGAATTGTATGTGGAATTATGTAATAAACTGCTTAGTTCTTCCATGGGGAAGCTGGAAGTTCTATGTACAATATGCCTTGTTGGCTGATGATGTATTTGGTACCTTGGTGACCAGCCCAATCTCTTATGATAAGTAGTTATGATAAGGTTTCTCTCTCCTGGCTTAAAGCATGTGTGTGACACTGCTATGGTCTTGTCTGTTAAATTCTGCCAGTGTTTGCATTAATCACACAACATTTGGAGCAGGACGATAAACTGAAGTTCAGATCCTCACGTTTTGGTCAGACAGAAGCTCAGCGCTCATGCCTATAAGTGGGGGGGCGGTGTTAAGGCTCCATTCCATGTCAGTCTTTGTGTGTTTTTTTTTTTGTCTTCATGGAGAATTGCTTTGCATTTTGAGGCTTGATTTCTTTATTCAATTGAAATGCTGAAGTATCTGAGTGCTACTTTAGTCGTCTGGTGCAGAGTGTAGCTGTAGATGTGGTTCTTTTTTCTTTAGCAGAAGCATGTTTTGCTGTTCATGGGAGTCATTGCATGTATCTGCCCTGCAATGGACTGTAGTGGCATCTAATCTGGGGTTAATCACGGCTGCCTGGAATAAGCTATACGAACACATCTCTGCTGACTAAGATATGTGGTCGGAAGATGAATGTTGTTTTGCTTGGTACATAAACACAACCAGATTTGTAGAGCCCTGCCTCTTTCTGATCTCTAATTTGGATCTGTTCTGTCTGTAGTCAGGGGTCTTTAATAACTGATCGGTAATGAGGGTAAGTCTGTTTTTAGTACTGCTGATTTTATTGACCCTATAATATAAGCAACTGGGCAGTACTAATGTTATCATGAAAAAGTCAGCCATACAATTTGGCTGTATGAGGAACATAAATCGGACTGGCAATTGTCATTGCTGCACATGGAACTTGCTCTTCCCTGAGTGATTGGTGTTAAGACCCCATTGTATTGTCTTTATGGGTCGTGGTCTATTGATTACTGTATTGGGACTGTGGCCGTGTTTAAATCCCAGCACTGACGCTGTTTTTGATGTTGGTACCTCCAGAGAGATTGGAATGTGTGTGTGTGTCACTTCAGGTTGCTATACTTAGGATCTGTTATGCAGATGTGCAATGTTCAGTGATGCTTTATAGGGCCCTGGATAATGGTATTATTGCTAGGAGAGCCTGTGAATGACAGCCTAGTATTTTTGACCCCTGAAAATGGAGAGGAGAGCAGCTGGCCGATGGTAGTGTCTATTCAATGCCACGTAAACAACGAGAATTTGTACATCCTTCTCCTTTTGGCTCCATTGTCACTGGTGACCTATGTCTGAGAATCTTTCCAAAACACTGTGCAGCATCTTCTAAACGTTCCTGCCCTGCCATTGTGAAGGTGAAATCACTCATGTGCTGTAATCACTCTCTTATACGTACTGCTTATTTCCATTCAGAAATTCCATCTGCTAACTTTCCTAACTGCATCTAAAGGCATAATGTAAGTAGTCACTGCTTTTTCCCCCCTTTCTCGTGGTCAAACACAGATTTTAAAAGTAATGGCATTTAAAACCCTTTAAAGATGTCACACCCAAGCGTCGCCTGACCCCCGCTGATGTGATGCCCGCTTCTGGCCCTCGTAACCCCTCATACGTAATACCTCAGGGATGTGCGCCGGGGCGTCCCACCGAAATTGAGACCTTTTTTTTTTTTTGTTGTTGTTCTTTGCCCCAGAAGCATGCTCAGTAAATTCAGTCATGTTGCGTTGCAAGATGTTTTTGCATGGAATGAGGAATACCAAGGTATCAAGCCAGAAACGGCCTCCAAATAAAGGTAAGCCCCATGAACCTTCCGTGACCTGAACAAGGATGCTGCTAATGACCGTTGGAACTGCTCAAACGGTTATGCTGATAAACTGCAAACTAGCACCGAATAATACATGGCGTTACCTTGGATTCTGGAAATTAGGGTTCGTGTTACAAACTGCTCGGATCTGTTTCCCTCTGTTGTTATGGCTTGTGCAGTGATGAATTGGGGAATGTCTGTGTAGGGAGATCATACACCATAAACATTTTATGAATGTGGGATGACTCTGTTGGTCTAATTTTCTTAAACACAGCTGTTTGACACATGTTACATACACATCTGGCATTTATAATAGGCTTGAGTATAATCAGCCATAGATTCTGTAGCTGTTGGGATTTCAGGTCTTAAATTAGTATTTGAATTCTGACTGTCACTGCAAAAACTCCAACCTCAGATGCATATTCTAGTGATTTCATGCCGACAATATGCCACTGGCCAGTGAAGGAAGTGATGTCATAACTGGGAGTGTTAATTATTTGCTCAGGCAATATCATAGCAAATCTCATTGCCGTGGTATTCATGCCTCTGTTTGACTTGGGGATGATGTATAACTAGTCAAACCTCATGTAAACTTCCCTTTCTCATTGTATAACCTGTTTGAATACGCTGTTGTTGGCCTGTTTTGGCTCTGACTGCAAGCTGGCGACCCGGCATGTTACACAGTTGTTCATAAATAGCTGTGGTCCTGAATAACGATACGTTATTAATCCCTGTGGGGATATTCTCTTTTCGCCTGCCCCGTCTTGCCCCCCCGTCAGGCACGCATGCAAGTGAGAGCGAGCTTGAGGGTCACAGAATGGGGTCAGCTAGCGTGTAGCGCCCCTGGAGCTGGGGGTTAAGGGCCTTGCTCTGGGGCTCAACAGCGTCATCGCTGTGCTGGTTCCAGGACTCAAACCAGCAGCCTTCCTTAGTCTGCTGAGCTACATACCACCTCTACAGTGTTTCTCAACCCAGTCTTTGGGGACCCCCCCCAAATGATCCACTTTTTGCTCCTTCCCAGGTCCCAACATACCTCTACCAGGTGTTTGTGTTATTGATTGGCTGGGAGTTGGCACGGAACAAAAACTTGGACTGGCTGGGGGGTCCTCGGGGATTGGGTTGAGAAACACTGGTTTAATGCCTTAATATCTTCTGTAGAAGTTTGCCTGTCATGAAGCTTTCGGTGCCACCGCTGGTAGGTGTGCTGTGAGACGGGTACCACATCAGGGTTAGGGTTAATGACCTCAGGTTTAGCTTCTGCTGTGGGTCGGTCATAGAGAGTGTCTCAGTCTGCCATTTAAGCACTCTGTTCAATAAAACAAAGCCTATTCAGTTGAAGAGTGCTTGACAAAGGGCACTATTTGGATTACTGATGTGTAAATGAGGCACCCCGGCTTCTCCAATGCTATTGTACGTCACTCTTTGATGTTTATAGTCTATAGGGGAGGAGAGGATGTGCTAAGTCTGATGGAAAAGCTGGTCAGTGATGTTGCAGGAGATTTAGACATTAAATTCGATTGGCACTTAGCACCGTGGTTGCTGCTAAGCCAGTAGTTACTGGAATGTTCTGTGTTACTCGGTCTAAAAGTTCTGCATCTTATAACTGCTCAGGTTCACCAGGTTGTGATGTCAAGTGGGAAGGGGAAAGATTTGGTGGTTAAATGTCATTATCACCCTTAAGATTAGTGAATTTCCAATAAAGGATACGGAACCAGGCAAGGGAAGAAACCACGCAGGCCCTTGAAATGCCATAGAGACAGGAGGACAAAGGTCTTTTTGGGACAGACGTGAATATTTACATTTACATGAGAGATGGAGCACTGGCCGCAGAGGATGTCTGAGCCTGATCCGAATGCCGATTCCTGTGTCCCGCCTGGAAAATGAAGTATTGTTCTGTGGAAAAGGTCACAAATCCTTAGGACGCTTCTTGGCAATATCTTGTTGGGCGGCGTGACATTTGAGTCGGTCTCCCGTCTTCCCACTGCTCTCCCAGGCCCCGAGGCCCATCCTCAACGACCAGTCACCCACCAGGTGTACATGCCCGCTCGGTCCTTCTTTGATCGGCTGAGGAGCCCCTGTACTGTATGCCAGTGCACCTTCCAGGCACCGTTAGGTTCAGCACAGTCGCCATGATGACGTGAAACTCAACGTACGCGGTTGTTCACATAAGAGGGAACAAAGTGGCTCATTCCATCATTTAAAAAAATTGCAGGGATAACAAAAGCATCACCTTTTATTCTTTGGGGGACATTAAGATTCTTATGAGGTTGAATGTTGAGTTACTGAAAGAAATATTGGCGAGGTTATTCTAGGACACTCTCTCCTTCAGAGTATTAAGCAGGAAGTTACTTGTCTGACTGTATTATTAATGAGCCGTTTTAAAAGCCTGGCAGAAACATAATGGTTTGTCTTTCTCTTTGTTTTTTTCCTCTACGTTAAAACCTGTTGGAAAGAGCTTTTATCTGAACGGCTGATTATTATGGTAATTGCTCGTGCGTGGCCCCCGTGTGCCTCTAGGACCCCGGTGCCATTTCAGGCTGGCCGTGTCCCCGTGGACTTTAGCGGAGGCCCTGCTCTGCCGTCGATGCTTTGTTCTGGAGCCAGCCAATTGGAGCAGCACTGCCAGAGCTTAATCTAGTCAGGGGGTCAGGTGTGGCCCCAGTGGGGGCTGCCCTGCAGTTTGGCATGGTCCTGGTTCTTTAAGCTGATGTATCCTTGTTGACCTCTGAGTGTAAGATGTTGCTGTTAATTCATTCCTGGGGAAGTTCAGAGGGATACAATCCCTCCCCCCCCCCCAACCATTAAGAGAGGCACATACATGGTGCTTGTCTCTTGGCTCCAGTGACACGCTCACACATGCTGACCTGCTTCATGGGGTCTCCTGGCTCCTGTATGCTAGCACTTTCAGCCAACTGGCTGGTCCATGGAGGGCCAGACCGTGACCCTGTGGCCTCAGTGTGCCTGTCCCTTTGTACGACTCGGCTTAATGCAAACCTTCTGACCTACTGGCCAAAATGGTTTCCTGCCGTTGAATCGCACAAAGTCTGTCTGGAATGCAGCTCAGCTCGACTGGTGAAATGTGGGCTTGTGGGAAAAGCCCGTCTTGAGCCGAGAGCACAGATGTGACATTGGGCTGATGCTTGCGGTTGTGGCTGTAAGGCTATTTCCCTCCAAAACAGGCTCCTCTCTCCCAAAAGCGAACCCAGCATCCCTGGCAAGTTACCACTGTGACGCTCGATGGTTTCTTACAAAGGAGGTAACTAAGGCTGAAGAACAGCTTAAAATGATTGTTTAGAAATGCCATTATATACTTGCTGTTTTCTGGTTGGAATATTTGGGAATCCTTAGACGGGCCAGAGTCCGCATCGGCGTCCATGCCAGCCCCCCCCCACGTACAGTGAGAAGCCGGCTTTGTTCCTGTGGGTGGCCCTGCCCCCATCCTGCCCCTTTGTGTGGTTTCGTCATTGATCGGACGCCTCTCCGGTGAAGAGCTGGGTCCTGTCTCCAATGCCTACAGTCGGAATGGTGCTATTGTCCCTGGTGAGACAAAGTGGGCAGTAGGGTGGGACAGGAAGGGGCTGGCTGGGGGTGGGACGGGGTGGGGCTGGCTGTGGCGTGGGGTTGGTTGGCCCAGGGCAGGGCTGGGTGGGGCTGGGGGACGGATCGCTGAACTCTGCCAGGATGACATACGTGTCATCTGTGTATCCATATATCTGAGTGCATAGTGATGTGTACATACATATATGCGCAAATACGGCTCTCCACTGTGCGTTTGTGACAGTGGCACCCCTGTGCGTGTATTCTGTCTGAGAAAGTCGGCCTTCTGCTGAATTGTTTGGCCCTGGCGGTGGAGGGCACAGAGGGCTGGCTGTACTGAGGCAGTGCTCCACACACCGCGTGTCTGCATATCGGGGGTCCTGAATGTCCTACTTCTTGATTGGGGATCTTGCTTTAATCAGCATTCGTGTTTTGAAAAGCTGCCTTTGTCTGCCTCTGTTCTCCATGTTTTTATATTGTATCATATTTTACCAGCCAATTTGTCATCTTTATGGTGTGTTTTGTCTTTGAATTTTATTTTTATTATACATTTTATTTTTATTTATTTCTCTATATTCAGTTCCACTGTAACCCATTTGAAGTGTGTGATTTTCAGCATTCTCATGTGTAAAATGATTACTATAATACATAAATTATGATTCCCTCTTCTGGAAACCCTCAAACTGAAACGTGACCGCTAACATCCACGGGTGCTCACTGGCGCCGCCCTTGTGTCGTCTCCAGGTAACAGCATCCTGCACTCTGCCGCCGGCAGCGTGACAAGCGCGGTACAGAAGGCCAGCCAAGCCCTGAACGAGCGCGGTGAGCGGCTGAGCCGGGCCGAGGAGAAGACTGGCGAGCTCATGAACAGCGCACAGCAGTTTGCAGACACGGCACACAAGGTGAGTCCCCGCTTGGGACCAGATTGCGACAGTGCAGTGGCTGAAGATTGCTGAAGGAAAGCTGGGCTGGGGGGGGGGGTAATTACGGGTTTAGGTGTGATGAGGATGCTGCCTTTTCAAAGGAGTGGTGTAACCGTTACAGAGTAGATTCACCCAAAAACACTTAAGGGGGTAGCAGGCGTTCCCTTTGTGTTCCCCTTGGTCTGCAAACGTGATCACAGTGTAGCCGCAGCTACACGCCTCCTGACACGCATCCCTTTGTGCATCAACTCAGTGCGTGCAGAGTAAACGTGTCGATTTACCCGGCGGGGTTCAGCCCTGCAGGTGCAACCTGGGCAGGATCTGCATAATGCATTTAGCTGGTGCCGCACCTGGTGTGTTTGGGGGGCGGGGGGCTATTGACATAGCATCTGCCTTGTAGCATCTAAGGGGCACCATCCACTGTCCTGAGAATTTGTCAATCTACCAGAGGCATGTATTTTCCCGGTCCTACCTGCTTCTGAGTGCACTCTGGCAACACTAAATGTTTTACATCAGCGTAATTTAGTTTCTCATTTTACTGTAAAAAAGGTAGCCGCTTAGCGTTCCGTCAAGGGGCACTCATGCAGTGTCCTCCTGTTCTTGCCGAGCTCAATGCTGCTGTGGCCGCGCAGCTCTGGACTCCTGGCTGACGGTGGCCCTGGTGTCAGAAGCCCCCCGCTCTGGGCCTCGTTCGATCAATCCCACGAATGAATAATAAATCACAGTGAAAATGCTTTAATTGAGTCTCCTTCACGGCCACTGGCCTCTTCCTGGCTGTAGTTGAATTCCCCATGAGGTGAAAATGAGGGATCGCTTTCCAGCTCGTTGGGATGTATGCCGTCCGATGCCCCGTTCCTCCGATTTGCCATCTTATACAAGTTATTGAACTGCCAATTCAACTAGATGTCTAATTACTGTAATATCAGGAAGCGATTTTAAACACCTTAGTGAAGCTACTTTTTGTACAAGTCTACCTTACTTATAGACAACACAATTATTACACTTTAAGCTTTTGTCATCTAAGAGCCACGTAGTATTTGACGTCATTTTAATAACTTCATGTTGATGACGTCACGTGAATTTAATTTTTTTGCAGAATAAATGATTCACTTTTGTGAGAATTTGATTTAGAGCTCCCCTCTGGCGCACATGTTCATGTACTTGGTTACAAGATTTATCAGATGAAATAAAATATGAGTGAAGTAAAGTGTATTTCCTAATTGTAAAATGTATTATTTAAGCAGTTGTTAAAATTGAAATCAAATGACCTGTAGGTAAAATTGAATGTGTATGAACCTTATCAGCCATTCAGAATGGGAGTGGAGCATTGTATTGTTCCTGACCCCCAGTCCTCATTTGTAGCAGGTGTCAGTACATCTGCAGTTACCAACTTGCCTTGTGTAGGTTTTTTGTGTTTTGCTGCCCCCTGGTGTTTTAGAGTGGTGGTGTAGAAGGCATAGGGAATTCTGAGATTCAGACTGGATGACTAATTTCCTAGGATTCTTTGGCACCATTTACCTTCTGATCAGATGTTGATAGTGGGCACTGTGCTAAGGACTCGAGTCCAGTTCTGTGTTAGTGATATTTACACCCCCTCTCCGTGAGTTTCCTCACACAGTCAAAACACATTTCTGTGAATGTCCATCTCACCCATATTTAATGTAGGTTGTATTTCTGTTGGTGTCTGAGTAGATATTGTAGTACTATTTGAATTACTGTTAGTAAAAATGCATTGGCGATGTCAAATGTGTTCGTTGAAATGTTTTTTCCACCTTAAATTCCACCATAAATGTGACTGCATTGATTTTCGTAATATATTGGTAGCCAGCTTAAATGTGGTAAATGGCCTGCCTAAACGAGATAAAGATCTGTGAAATATCTCTGAATGACCTGCTAACCTGTAAATGACATGAACATCCTCTAACTAATTTCCTGGTGTGAGTGACCTGTGAATGAAAAATGCAATGTCCCGTGAATGACCTGCTAACTCATGAATGACATGAACATCCTCTAAATTAATTCCTGGTGTGTATGACATGACCTGTGAATGACACATGCAATGTCCTGTGAGTGACCTGGTGACCAGTGAATGACACATGCAATGTCCTGTGAGTGACCTGGTGACCTGTGAATGAGACATGCAATGTCCTGTGAGTGACCCATTTTCTCTTCTTCTGCAGCTTGCCATGAAGCACAAGAGTTAAATAGCCAAACCCTCGTGGGACTACCTGGATGCGAGAAGTGTTGATCCTGTGGGACACCTAACTGTATTAATATTTTTAATATCTTATTTCTTGTATCCCATTATCACTAATGAGGTTTTACCTGCACATCTGGACATTGAACATGTGGAGCTGAAGCGCTGGCTGAGTGAAGCGTGCCTGTTTTGGAGCTCCGCTAGCCAGCTACCTGCCCGTGGGCCGTTTAGCACGCAATCTGCACCGTGTACTTCCCTGTCACCTGTCGCCCACCTGCTAGGCTATGCTAAAACTGTTCACCCACCAGCCCCTGTTTTCAGTTTCAACAGCACTCCCTGAATACCAACATTATTATGACACCCTAGGATATTTCATTTCGGCAGTTTCTCGAAAATGCTCAGAAGCACATGCATTCTCACCACAATCACGGCTACTCCGCCGTGATTAATGCATGCACAGTTGTAACAGATTGCAGGCAGCCTGTTCTCTAAGACTTAGAATGTGAACTCAGACATTCCATTTTCCCGCGGTATATAAATTACCTGCCATACTACCTTCTGAAGCAACTGCAATAGTTTAAAAGCTAAACTGAGTTTTACTCTATAAAGAGTGATGTGTGTTCATATAAAAGTGTTTACAGATTGTAAGAACCCCCCCCCACTAAATCCTCTTCATGCCTCCCCAGACTAAATTATGGTTTTAGTGTCCAGGATTTGCTTAATCTTTACATTTTATTGATTTTAAATGTTAACATGACTACAGATTGTAATGATCTAATGTCCAATATCTATCACAGCAAGTGACTGCTAAGCATTTTTTATAAACATTCCAGAAAATAAAATAGGTAATGAAGGAATCTCCCCTCTTTTGTCTAAAGTACCCTAATGTGGATATCCTGTGGGGTCTTATAACAATAATTACATTTCATGTAGAACTCTAATCTTTTTTTTTTCCCTCCCCCAGTGATCAAAAAATTAAATAACCTTATTACTCTATATGAAGATTTCTTGTATAATTAATCTTTCCATCACCATGTTTTAATCACCGGAATTTTAATTCCTATGAAATTTAGCCCCAGAGTTCATTGCCATTTTTATGTAAATGCATGTTTGAAGGACAAGCTGAAGGCACCTTTAATATTAGGGTAACTGCAGTATCATGTTTGTCTGCTTTGTGTATAAAATGTTTATTTTTCCTACAGATTTCCGATTTATTTCCTAAATAACCTGGTTTTTGCCATAATGAGGTGGTTGGGTGGAGCAGCTTAGCTGCGTCAGGAGAAGTGGTGATAGGGTCAGAGTTTGGCCTGTGTTGTGGTGAGACTGGTAATGAATGTTGGGTTGCCCAGGTGGAGAGATGGCAAGGGTTGTCCGAGTTTGTGTAGTGAGTAGAAATGTGGATGTTTGGTGGCTCGTTACATTCTGCATGGGTTCCGTAGCGATTACTAGCTCTAACACCAAAAGAAGGTGACGTAGCTGAAACTGATCTGCCACTACAGCAGGCACCGGTTACAGAGATCAGGTCAGCACCCACTGCGGCCCAGGGCTCATTCTGTGTCTAAATATGTTAGTATGACTCGGTTCAGTGCTTTAAGGCGATTAAAGTAGTTGGTGACAGTATGGATTTCTGAGTTATGAATATGTTGAATTAAGGACAAGAGTATGTTGTTTACTAGATGGCATGTTTAAAAAGCCAAAAAGATCTGATCCATTTCCTACCTTTGTAGTAACTTCTTACTGAGCACATGCAGTGTTCTCTGCTTTGCAGTGTGTTTGGCTAGGTTTATCTGACCACTACAGTCATGCACTGGGCTATGTGTCTCCAGTGTTCATGTGCAAGCTGTAGGCTTTTCCTCTGGGCCACCTGCAGTGCTAGTGACTGACCTGCAGGAGGCGGTCTTGGGAAAGATGCCACAAAACATCAGGGCATCCTCAGTGTAATGTGGTATGTGCTGATTTTAATATTTTTCTGTGTTGAAAAGACATCCACACCAAAGGCTTTAGTGGTAGAGCATTTACATTTGTAGTTGAAGTTGCATTATTGACTGTAAGCGGTCTGTTTTTTGTTATGGTAAGGTGTGTAAATGTGATATAGGAGCTGTCCTAGAGTTGTGTATACTATATGCAGCAAATGTATTAAACCATTTTATCGGATATGCTTATTTGTTCCTTGTTTTTATAATCTGCGATGTGTGAATAGACAGAAAACCTTTTAAGTGCAATGATTCTTTATCGGTGCCTTTTCCTGAAGTACTAAACTAACCTACTGTACGTCAACACGCCGCTTATGTAATGTAAACTGTATTCCATGTTGGGTTTCCCAGGGTAACACTTGTCTTTGGAGCGGTGAACTGGATACTTAAAAAAAGTGTGACGTATTGTCTCTGTTATATGCGCAGTAATACTAATTAAGGCAGTGCAGTCATGTTGTTGTAACTTCGTACTCTTGCTAAAATAACAAAGCAAATGCAGCCTTTTTGGAATGGAAAACGGAAACCGGACAATGTACTAGACACAACCCCTTTTATTATTATCATTATTATTATTATTATTATTATTAATGATAATAATAATTATTATTATTTCTAAACTGTAGTAATGGTACTGAGGTTCTGTAGTCCTGAGGCATCATGTTTGGGTTTTTTCCAGGATCAGTAAACATCCATGTGGCAGTGTGACGGAACGTTAAAGCGTTCAAGTAATTTAATTGTAATTAAACTGTAATCTAAGTAATTTTAACCGTGTGATCCCTGCGCCCCCCAAAAAGTTTTGTGTTCGCCCCACAAATAAGTCAGTTTTTTTTTTTTTTTAGTAACCAGTTGTTATAATACTGGGCGACACATCGGACAAAAAAGGACAAAGAAGGACATCGGACAAAAAGAAAAGGACGTTCGAGGTACAGGGAGAAATGATCAGCTAGTTTCTTCCACAGAAAGCTTTCAGTACGTCAAGACTGCCTGCGTCGCCCGTGGGAGTTTGGTCTGATACTTCAACGGAAAGTTCTCCGTGTTGTAACAAGAGGGGATACATGCTGATGAAGGTGCACCACTAGATGGCGCCCAGGCACAGCCTGCCAGTCCCTTTAGCAGTTAATCAAGAAGTATTCAGTCCAATGTTATGTTATCGCAATTTTTTGTTTAGGGGATTTTTTAAATTATTATTAATACTTTAAAAGCACTAACGATTAAACAATGAAGTATGGAATATATTTATTCCGTAAAACATTCATATCACATGATCTTCTCTAATGCCAAATAAACCTGGCCCAGGAGCGATTTTAATGTCCCCCTTCATAGAAAAATCATAATGTCATCAAAAAATAATGATAGAATTAAGATCTGCATGTCAGTTCGGTTGAAGTCTAAAATCTGTAAGTAATGAATATGGGATTGTGTGAGAGAATCTCTATAAAGATATTAAGGTCAACGTTTGATCCTTATATTGTTTGTGTGACTAATAAAATGTTGGACTTGAATGACTGTGGTTACGTCTCGTTTGTGGTCCAGCTCAGTTGTTGATTTTATTTGTTTTTCTGCCCCTTGCTACGACGCACGTATTGGGTCTGTGTGTCCCGCCCCCCACCACCACAGAGGCTGCCCCTGCAGACCTCCCCTGGCTCACTGCCGACCGTCTATCGGCAGTCTTTCTTGTGGCGTCTAACAGCTCAGGTTCTGTGGAAAACGCCGCCGTCCCTGAGTCCTGCTCATGCCTCACGACCCGGTCAGAATTTGGGTGGTTGTGCCTGAAACTAGTTACTCGTGATTATTTTTGAATTTAAATTAACCATCATAATATGGATTCCCTAGCATTGTAATGTTCACACTTCTGAGCTGCTGTTCCAGATCTGCTTTTCCTAGATGCTTGTAATCAGCTGACATAAGGTCTTATTAGGGGAGTCTGTAATTTATTTATTGCCTAAATGTTGAGCTTATTTTAGCCTTTCCTAGTGGCACAGTTTCATATGTAGGTTAGTGTTCTACTTGGCAACCCTAAAGCTTGGCATATATGTTAATTTTAATATCTACTATTTATTAATTAAGGCAAATCTAATTTAAAGGAAGTAAATTACATTCGAGGAGGTTTGGGAATTTGTAGTGTTGTTAAAATGGGGGCATTCGTCGTCGTGTCTGGGCCCTGTGCCCTATAGATGCCTTCATCTATGGTAACTGGCTTGGAATTATTCTTAGCACTGCAGACAATCAGTGCTAGTAAATACAATCAAGGCTTGCAGAAATGCATTAGATTAAAAGTGATTTATTGGCACGCATCAACTGAATCTGTCAATTCTTGAGAGAGGAAATACACTGTGACAAATGTGTTTGTGGGTAATGGTTTATATATATGAATTGCGTAACTACATTTGTAAAAGATGTGGAGTAATTTTAGATAAGTCTGAAAAATGTTTACTGAATTGAGACTTGAGTGTGTTTGACCGCTAGAGGGAGCCAGACTTTTCACGGGCAATATTCTGTCATAGCGCAGTATCATATTACAAAATAATTCTTACCGTCTTTCTGCGTAGTGCAATATTTTAATTGTATCAATTAATCTTTAATGAAGCAATTTGTGAAAACCTTTTAATGATTTATAAAACCAGCACTTCAAAAAGTAAAAAATAAAAAATAAAATTAGCAATGGCTTTCATCCATATTTCCTTATCTGAAAACGGCTTTGTTTTACTTGTGTACATTGTGAGAGTGCCTTCTCACGTACTGTTTAATGCATGTGGGCTGTATCTTAAACTGTGAGCGACTCTGTGGTTTAAACTAAATTAAGCCTTTTGAGTTGTTAATTGACTTAAAGCATTTATATCTAATAAGGATTGATCAATGAATTGTGGTAATGCGGTTCCATCGTTAGTCTGTCTACAGTCTGTCTTGCGTCAGTATCCTCTCTCTCTCTCTCTCTCTCTCTCTCTCTCTCTCTCTCTCTCTCCTAAACACAGGCAAGACACTAACCGGGACAATCGAACAAAAGACTAATTAGGTTATTTCAGGGCTCTCTGCATGTACGCGTCCTTGTAATAGAACTCAATTGACCAGGATCCGTTTATGACTCCAATAGATGCATAATAGTCGCATCAGTATCTTGGTCCAGGACTTCAAAGTAAGGCTGCTCCCCCGAATGAGGTACTATTCTGGACAGAGCAGATTTTTTTTTTCCCATCTGAAATTTTGATTAAGGAGAATTGATAGGTGTTCTTCCTCGATGAGGCTGTCAGGTTCCATGCAAACTGTGAGCAACGTGTGGAATGCTGTACTTTATCATCTGTCACCACCCCCACTCCACCAATAAGAAACAATTGCAAGAGCAGCACTTACAGGTGACGGCAGGAAGCTTACTCCTGTATGTTTCATTATTTATGTTCCTGTTCAATTTCTGTTCTGTTTGACCTGAGACAATTATAGAAGTGTGAATACATCTTGGTGTAGCTGATTGCAGTGTCAGAGTAAACAGCTCCAGTTCCCAGGTGGTATGATGACCTTTGGACACACAGCTTTCATTGTGATGCTTTGAAGCTGTTTTTATTTCTTATGTTTTAAATGGTTTATTAGGCAATTACTAGTAGAAAAGTTCATTTCAAATTATCCATAGAATTAAAGGAAACTTTCATTCTATTGTGTGAGGTTCTAGGTAACTTTATTTTACTTAAGCTCGATAAAAATTATACAATAAAATTTCACCACCTTTTAATCCACTCCCAAGGGTGTTCCTCCAGGTCATTGGCTAGTCTTTTAGAAAAATGTATGTACCAGACACAAAATGATTCAACTGGAGTTTAAACCTCCACATGAGAGATTTATAGGTCCCCTAATACAAATGACGCACTCTTTTGTAATGAACATTCCTTTATGGAGCTGTCCAGTTCCTGAATTCTCATTAGATATAGACATACCATATAACAGCATGCTAAAATGGCAGCCGGGATGTTCCTGTGCCAGAGTGTTCGTGGAGCCCAGGGCAGATGATCTGTCCCTGAAATTGTACCTTTACCTTGATGGATGTGATGGGGGAGTCAAAGCCTTGGAGGCTTTCTGCTGAGGTCAGGTGTTCTCAGACATGGAAGGGGGTCTCTGGTTATCCGGCTGCCCCCAAAGTGTAATTCTGAAGGTGAGCTGAAGAACACCTGCAGAGCCACCCCACCCCACCCCACCCCAAGGATCATTGCCTGCAGTGTTGGAGTGTCCCCTTGGTGCATCTGCCAGTTTGGGGGTGTGCTCTGCATGGTGCATCACCCTGAACACCAAGTCACTGTTTTCTGATACACAGTCTCACCCTGAACACCAGGTCGCTGTTTTCTTATACACTGTCTCACCCTGAACACCGGGTCACTGTTTTCTTATACACCATCTCACCCTGAACACCGGGTCACTGTTTTCTTATACACGGTCTCACATTGGATTACTGATCTGAGGTGTGCAGTTAAATACTGCCTCGTGCTGTCTGTTGTTTAACTTGAAAACTTCAGGCTATTTGCATCACCCAGCAGAGGAGGTCATGTAACATTCATTTATCAAATTCCAGTGATCCTCGTGTTACTTTTCTCTGTGCTATTGATTCCTGTAGTGCTCTTATTACCCACTATGATAAACTCAACAAGGTCTGAGACCAAAAAAATTAGGCTATGTTTACAGCGTTATCTACATTTTGATTATTACTGTATTGGCCTGAATATGATGACCCTGATAACAAGATGACCCCCCTCACTTTTTGTCAACTTTTTGTATTTTGTCAAATACTTTTTGCAATACCCAATCTTACCTTTTATAAAGAAAAATAATTTCATTTGATAAAAACATAAGTTAACAAGCAACCACAGGCAATCGGATTACAATAAGTGTATTATTGGGGGGGATGATAGATAATGAATATTACAAACTCCACAGCCCTTGAGGGTGCAGAATGTTTTCAATGCAGCAGTCCCACATGCGAAGGGTAAAAAGAAATTATTCTGGAGAAAGGTTGAGCCATATTAAATAATATGACCGCAGTTTTAAAATAAATGTTACTATATTAATAGCAACTATCAGTTTAATACTAGTAGCGGCAAAGCTAGGGAATCCAACAATTTACATGACACTCAGGGATACTCGCTAAGCACACACAGGGTTGCCAACCCTAACGCATCTGGCGTGACATGCTTTTTGACTGCAAGAAATCTTACGGCAAATCTATATTACGCCAAGTCAAAACACTTGTTGGGGTGGCACAGTGGTTAGAATTTTTGTCTCACACTTCTGGGACCAGGGTTTGAGTCTCTGCCATGGCTTTGTGTGTGTGGACTTTGCATGTTCTCCCTGTGCTGTCGTGTGTTTTCTCTGGATACTCCAGTTTCTCTCCACAATCAAAAAATATAACTTGAGGTTTACTTGCATACCTATGGGCAATTCGGCAATTCATGTGTGAGTGAATGGTGTATGCGTGTGCCCTGCGATGACTTGGAGCTCCATCCTGGATTGTTCCCTGCCTCGTGCCTGTAGCCTCCGGGATAGGCTTTGGACCCCCAGCAACCCTGCGTAGGATAAGAAGTCATTGAATATAGATGGATGGAAAACACTTGCCTCTCCTGGAGCCGACACCTTATCGTGGTGGAGGGGTTTGCGTGTTCCAATGATCCCAGGAGCTAAGTTGCCTG
>JAAGVU020000039.1:11272179-11290898 GCA_011763525.2 Mormyrus iriodes
GAAGTGGCCGGGGAGAGGGAAGTCTGGGTTTCCCTGCTGAGGCAGCTGCCCCCACGACCCGACCTCGGATAAAGCGGTAGATGATGGATGGATGGATGGATGGATGGATGGATGGATGGAAAACACTTGTTACAAAATATTGTATTTGGTGCCAACTACTCCCTTTTTTGTCTAGACCCTGAATATAAGATGAAACATATTTTTGAGGAAATAAATCTTATATTTGGGTCAAGACGGTATATAGCAGTGTAAACATTACTATCACATTTTATATTTGCAACAATCCCAACCTCTTTGACCCCAAAAGCCTTAGATGCCAGCAAAATTTATTCAGCGTGTCATTTTAATTAGGTCATCTTCTCATGGAAAATAGTTATTAAAATATTCATGAAGAATTCGCTTTGGCTCCAGTCATAGTGTGGGCTGAACTGATTGGCAGTGCGTAAAAATCAGTGCTGCTCTGTCTGTGAGAAGCTGTAGGATGTGCCGTGATTTTTAACATGTCAATATTATGACAAATAAATTACTATCTGCTGTTTTTTCTTTCCTCCTAAGTATATTTCATTAAGTAATTGAATTTCCTGTTTTTAATTAGAATTATCTCATTAAAACAGCAGGCTGACTTAATGCCTCGTAAACTCCGTCAATTAGCCCGTGGTTGGCTTTGTTGTTTTACTTAATAAATCGTTAACAGACATAAAAATTTATGAAAAGTGTTTTGTCTTGTGAAGAGACAGTCTGCAGTTTTACAAATGGGGCAAATTTACGGCATGCTTGGGGTGCCTACATTTCAATTACCCAGCTGGTCAGTAATAATAAATTCTCTTGTATGGTATGTTATCCTGAAGCTCCAGAAGGTGTCAGAAACAAGCTGTCATTGGAGTCCTGCTTCTCACTTGCCTGGGTTTCACAGAACAGACGTGAGAGGTGGTCCTGCCTGAGGACAGAGCTCAGACTGAACAGGCAGTGTCTCTGGCAGATTATTCTGACTTTCTTTTTTGACATGGATCCCCTGCGGAGTCGGACCAACAGTGCCACCAGTGGAAACCAAAAACCTGAAGTGATATTCCTCAAAAGTTTTTGAAGATAAAATTTCAAGGCCGTGGAGTGTGCTGTCTTGCTTTGGATAAGTAGGCTGATGGGGTGGGCAGGAGGAGGTTTGGAGGCTGCCGGAGTTTGCCAGCTCTGCTCAGTGCGGAACCCTATTGGTCTGATTTCACGGAGGGGGCGGGAGTAGGCAGCACTACAGGTAGAAGATAGGGTTTTCAGACTGTCATCTCTGCAGAGCAGAGGAGGTAGTGATCGAGCATCACTGCAGAGAGGAAGTGGTGTGCATTAAATCAATAATACAGGGAGGGAGGGGACTGAGACAGGGCATTATTTTAAGAACGGCGTTGTCTGTGATCTGTCCTTATGGTAAAGGGCCTGTGTTCTGTGACCATTCCAAAGGAGGTGTGGCCTGTGTTCTGTGGCCATTCCAAAGGAGGTGTGGCCTGTGTTCAACTTCAAAAGAGGGCATGGTTTCACTTGGTCATCATTGGAGGCACAACCTGCCGTTTGGACGCGGCCACTGTGAGTGTCTGGAACAGTACAAAGAGAAGTGGGCCCTCGGAGAGTGCAAATGAGTCAGAGATGGTTATGTGGGGCATTGGTTGTGAATGAGATCACACCCCCATGCGTATGGGCGGGTGCCAGTGTATTCCACACCCCCAGGCACAGAAGGGCTGTCTGAATCGATGTAGAGCAGCATACTGTGATGAAAGAGGACAATTACCTTGTTGATTAAGAGAACCTCTAAACTGGGTACATTTTCCTTAGCTGTGCCTCCAATAAAATAGCAGAGAAGTTACTGTATGCACAGGGAGTTTCTGCAGGTTTCGGAAGCCCGTACCGAAGCTATGGGTTGCGGTGTCGTCGCTGCATCAATATTGCATGACTGTGATTGATCTGCACTGTTTAGCATTCAGAGTCTAGGCTGCAGCGGTGAAATCGACGCAGGAGATTTATTTCTCGACTGCTAAACAAGGTGTATCAGCAAGACGTGCAGGCCGTGACATTGCAGGTCTGAGGCGGCGATTAAAGCACATCTATCACGCTGATCTCCCCTTGTTTGCCGACGTGCTACAGTGATACACCGTTCATCCACGGGTCAAACCGCATTCGAACCCCAAGCCCCCAGGTGCTACGAGGCTCATAAAATAAATGAAATAAAAGGGGAGGAGCTATTAAAATAGGTGATAAAATATCTTTGTAATATTCAGGTTAGTTACAGGGATTTTGGGTCTGGTGTCTGACTGCGACAGCACAGCATTTTTTCAGTCCACTCTCTGGACTTCAGGGCTGAGTTGTGGGAGTGCAGCTGCACATCGGGCCACCAGGGGGCGATGCAGTGCAGTCTGATGCAGGCTGTACGCTTATACCTGGCTGTACCTGAAATCAGACTGTACGGCTACAGAAGGAAAGGCTGAAGATGTATAGCTATGGAAGGGGGTCTATAAAAAATACACATGATTAAGAGGGGAATAAAGAGTTGCATATTCTGGCTGAAGGTTTTATACTGAGGTAGGCGGTGACTGATTAATGACACACAAACAGGAGAAGGCAGCGGTGAATGAACTATCCACATCACACCTTCATAACACCTTCACGGTGCACACATCCTGAAGGTGCCACTGGAGCCTTTCTACTGGGCGGTTCTGGAGTTCAACACTACTCCCTCGTTTCATATTCGTTGATACCCCCCCAACTTTAACTAATAAATTTGTACTGTGTAATGTGGCTTTCTGAGGAAAGCCAAACCTCTCTTTCTGTCAGCAGGGGATCTGTACACCTCCGAAAATATTTACAAAATACACTAAATAGTAATAAAAATAGAACAGGGAGGTAAAGCGCCTGAATAAAGAGCAGGTTGTCTAGGAGAACAGATCACCTTGCTAAAGGTCATGGTTTTATGCTTCAACAAATGATTATACAAAAGCAGATAGCTGAGAGAGCAAGATGGAGGCACCTCAGGCCCCCGTAACAGTCTGGGACAGGATTAGGGCCAGTGGAAAAATGGGGCAGAGAGGCGTGTAGGGCGAGTACAGCGTGGGCGCTTGGTGGGAGCCTGTACACGGCTGCTTCCCACCGCGTGCCGCCAGCCTGGGGGCTGTGTCTCACGGCTGCTTCCGCTACTCCCGGGACAAGAGGACTGCATCTGATGGGCTCTGATCAGGCTAAAATAGCAACATTGAGAGAGCCTGCCTGTTTGGGCAGGGGGCTGGGAGCGAGTGGCGTATTTATGGAAACACAGGCAGTGTCTCAGCCCAGCTCTGCAATGCAGCCTGATAAAAAATAAATGGAACGCAGCCGGGAATGCTGATATCCCGGGATGGAACGTGACGCAGCTCATCGGCACCCCTTACAGGTTAGGCTGTACCCTGCTCTCCCTCGAAATCTGAAATCCTCTGCTCTTCGGGTGTCATTTCCTGTGCCTCCCCCATCTGTCCAGCTGCCGCCTTAGTGCATTGTGGGTAGGCACTGTGTGAATGCGTATGTGCCAGTCATTCTGCCGTGTATGGGCGAGCGTTTCCGTGTGTCATCACTGGATGTGTCACCAGGGTTTCCCCGTACTGACTGCCTTACGTCAAATCAAATCCCTTTTGCGGGGGCTCAATAAGATTCGAACCTGCGACTTCCCCTGACCACGTAATGATTACGGGCCCCTGTGGGGCCTTTTTGTAAAGTGAGACTTGGGTCCACACTCAGACCCCACCCTCCATTAATGACAAGCGACAGCAAGTCATCTCTCCCTCCAGACACAGACAAGACGCCGCATCTGAGAGCATCTGCTGGGCAAGAGGAATACAAACGAGGCCTGTCTGTGCAGAACGGACGGCGCATTTCCTGCATCTTTAAAGAGCTGCATCCTCTCGCCTTTTAGAGCTTTTAGTTGTCTCCTGTGTCCCAGTTTCCAGGTTGAGGGAGGGACACGACTTGCTCCTGCTCCATTACCTGGGATGTGTCATTCCATGCTGTCTTCAGAAGCATGTGAAAACCGGACCGTCGAGCCGAGTGTTTTGCGAGCATTAAATCAGTGATCCTTGCTCGGTATTCGCCGGATAAGTGGTTGATGGGAATTTATAAGGATGTCAGAAGGCCTTGTTCCACATGCCATGCTCCATTACCCATAATGCATGGGGCTGTGTGTGCATACTTGGATTTCTGTGTGTATGTATGTGTGTGGCTGGCTGTCTTGTGTCAAAGTTAGTATCTATGTCTGTGTCTGTGTGTATCTGCCTGCTGTAGGAGTGATATTTCATTGCTAGTGGACGTGCGTGCCCCCGTGTATGTGCGTGACACTGAATATGGATGAGGGGGACACACGGGCAGGTATTGCAGCAAGCACTGCTGCACATGTGTGCGTTATTTAATTCAGTTCAGTGGCAGGTGAATTCACCACCCAATTTTAACATTTTAACCGGGCTCTGTGATGTATGCCTGCGTTCTGGGTTACGGCATGAAAAGAGCATGGGAGAGAAAGCTAGCGAGCACGTTTGGAGGCCTTTCCAGGTGCATTTAGCGGTCGTTAGCGCCGGGAGCTGACAGCTGTGCCTCCGGATCCACTCCCTTCTCCCGTCTGTCCTTTAGTCTCTCCCATCGCTGCGTTCAGGGCTGAGCGTGCAGGAGAATTGGGACATGATGTCGACTTGGCAGGCTGGCAGGACTTCTGTCCACTAGGCTGTGATTAACAAGATATGTGTGTGTAATGCAGCTGTATTATTTCCTAGCTTAAACTATGGGGCTGATTCAGCTAGCTGACATATACACGGGTCATGTTGTTCTGCAGGCGGGATGATTTATTTGTTAAAGCATGGTTTGCTGCTTAGGAGTTTACTACTGATGCCAGAGAGATTGTACAGTGCATTTTTTTAATATTCAAAAACCTTCTTACATGAAATCCATTTTTTATAATTTATGGTCAGTGTTTAATTAGCACACAGATGGGTGTTACTTTTAACAATGTTGGAAATAAAGTCTTTTACTGTGCCGGGCCCTGAGTCTTTATCCGCTGACTGTAATTCACCTCTTAAGCCAGCTTATCTGGGGCCTTTCCTTGCAACTGGCAGTAGCTGAAGTCCAGAAGGTTCCCTGCTGGGTGGATTCCCAGTTCTGTCGTGTCTCTTTTAGTGGCACCAGTACTGAGATATCCAAGTTGTGGTGGGATGCGACTCTGCATGGTAAGAGGCTGAGTTTACATGTCTGTGTGTAAGCTTCTGCATATAAACACATGCACAGGCTGCAAGGAGCCCAATAGCGCCCCCTATTTCATGCCAATAAGCAGACGGGATGACTGCATTGCCAGCGTGTGGTGGCGATTAGCATATGGACGCATGGTGATTTGTGACTTCAGAGGGCGAAGTGTCCAGAGGTGCATGAGCCCCATTAGGAAGGGCTGGCTGACTGTGCTAAATGAGACAGCTGGCTAGTGCTTTTTTATGGCCAACGAAGGAGCTTCCGTATTTTATCCCACTTACAGGTCTGAGTCTTAAAGAGCAGAGTAAGAGATCAAAAACAAGGAACAACAAATGCCATGCTGTCAGGAGATGATGGACAGCACTATTCATTATTATCATTAGTTATTAAGTCACTCAGCTGTTATACAGGCGCATATGCAGTCTATGCAGGTGCCTTTCTCATGATTCCATCAGATATTTGCTGCTGATATTTTGTACCAGCTGTCCTGTGATTGGACTGTTGTTGTAACAGGAGAAGAAGGGCTTGGAATGAGTCTGCAGTAATAATGGGGGGCTTGGAATGCATCTGCAGTAATAATAAGGGGGGTGGCTTGGAATGTATCTGCAGTAGTAATAATTGGGGGGGGCAGGCTTGGAATGTGTCTGCAGTAATAATAAGAGGAGGAGCTGGAAATATGTCCATTAATAAGGGGAGGCGCTAGAAATGTATCTGCACTGGCAGTAAGGGGAGGGGCTTCTGTATGTCTGCGGTGGGGGACCAAGAGAATGTCTGCAATAATACCAAGGAGCGGAGCTGGGGAGGGCGTTTCTACAGTAATCTGAGGTGTGGGGCTTAAGGTGGTTTCTATAGTGACGGGGGGGTGGGGGGGGGCTCTGTGATAATCTTTTCATCTGCATTAGAATCAGTAACATCGGTGCCTGCGACTGTATCTATCCTACTTTTTCATCGCATGCATATGCTTATATGTATGTAAACAATTTTTGTGTATTTATAAAGCTAATTATTGCTGGAATGTCCAGGCCGGCACTGCAGCTAAGGGCCAGGGCAGGTATCCCAAGGTGCTCTCCTGTTAATGTCCCAGACAGCAGTATCACTCAGGGATTCCTTTAGGGCGATGCCACCTCACTGGTATGAACAGCAAACCCAAACCCATGGGGTATATTACAGCTCCAAAATGCAGTCCCTATACACTCTGAAAACAGCTTTGTGCATCAGTTTAAAAAATTCTCTCAGATTCCAGATGTGAGAACTACAGGCATATTTCCTGTTGCCAGATATTTACATGGGAATTGCATGCAAACTGTAATTTGTGAGGCCATCTGTTCTGTGTTTAAACCTAGATGATAAGACAAATAAAAATGAATCTAACAGTAGATCATCTGAAAAAGTCAGTCAAATGGTTTTCAATTTGCTGTGGGTTTGCAATACTGCGTGGTATTCAGAACAGCCTGTGTGTGCAGGTGTGTGTCTCAGTGACGGGCAGAATGAGGTGGGCATCTTCAGGACTGACTCACCTTCCGGTTCACTGTAGGGGAAATACAGGGCTCCAGTGGTGTCCCTGTTTCCAAAGCCAGGTGAAACAGCTGATACACAGATAAACATGCTCAGCAAAACACTGAGAAGCAGGGCCACTGATTACATCTCAATCCACTGCTACAATAGATGGCTTCCCTTGCCCTTCAAAAATCTTTACCTACATTTTCCCATTATAATTTGAAATTTGAATTTGATCATCAGATGATCTGCAATGGTAATTATAGCACCGTAGGCAGCTCGGGTTTTCATGTCTATACATCTTCCCCACAAACACCCCTCCTTATTTCTTAACCCTGATTTTACTGCTCACATCTCACTCATCCCACCTGAAAGTTACAAGCAAACGTAACATAGCTAACTAACTAACTAACTGACGTAACTAACTAGAATTAGTTACTAACTTTACTTATTTCAGTAGTTTATCAGTAACGCAGCTACTTATAAAACGCCGTAGCTTTTCTAGTAACTATTTTCTTTTTTTACAAGTAGCGATGTACTGTGGCAAAAGGTTACATCGCTAAAAATACTACGTCGATTTACGACCTATGCGACTTATGACTAACCGACTTCCCGACCGATCCGAGACCGCGAATATGCGGCCGCGACTGCGCGCGCCAGGAGTGCTGCCCCGCGTGAGTGTGTGACAGTTTCCGCGCCAGCTGCCGGCAGCGCGAGCGGTCCCGCGAGACACTTATTCACCTCGTGCTAGGGCTACTGTGCGCGCGATACAGTATGAAGTTCCCAGTATACAGTTACCACAACGTCAAAATAACAGGTATGTGATGTACTCCGAAGCTCCACTTGGCAAAATAAAAGTGTTGGCACAATATGGCACCCAGACTAACATCCTGCTTGCTAAACTGCCGGACAGGACAGGCAAAAGAATACATAAATAAATAAATAACCGGTATGTATCACATTGTGGGGACATTTGGAGTGTGAGGACATTTGGTCCCCACAATGTAGGGTATACCAGGACCACACACACACAAGCATAAACACAGTATTATATATATTATCTCATCATATGATTTTGTGGGGTGTTCCCCATATGCAGTGGTCAGTACCTATCAAAAGCTGTTCAAAGAAGGTTAACCGGTGAGCTGGCGACGGGGCCATGGGTATCCAAGGTTCATTGATGTGCGTGGGGAGTGAAAGCTAGCCCGTCTGCTCCCATCCCACAGAAGAGCTACTGTAGCATAGATTGCTGAAAAAGTTAATGCTGGCTGTGATAGAAAGATGTCGGAACACACAGTGCATCACAGCTTGCTGTATATGGGGCTATGTAGATGTTACTGTGACACGTACCACTGACATGAACATTGTTGCAGACCAAGTATATCCTTTCATGGCAACAGTAATCCCCGATGGCAGTGGCCTCTTTCAGCAGGATAATGCATCCTGCCACACTGCAGACATTTTTCAGGAATGGTTTGAGGAAGATGGAAAAGAGTTCAAGCTGTTGACTTGGCCTCCAAATTCCTCAGATCTCAGTCCGATCGAGCATCTGTGGACTGTCCTGGACAAACAAGTCCAATCCACGGAGGCTCCATCTTGCAACTTACAGGACATAGCTCTTTAGCCTGTGCCCCCTAGTTGAAGATAGCACAAGCAATGAAACCTTCCCAAAATAAAATGCTTGAAGCACTCGAACAATTAGCACAAACCCTTGCCAGACCCTTATCAGTGTAAACCAAATGGATAGGCCAGTATGCAGGCTCATTTTGTTCTTTTAAAAAAAAAAAATTAGTAGGTCGAGAGCTACGTATTGAATGCTGTGAATCGTGTGTATGTGTGTATATGCAGTGTACGTGCTGAAATCCACAGGTGACAACTGATGACGTCACGGATGCAATATTTATAATGGTAGTTTTTTCTGTTTTTGAGCATTTGAGCTTATTTTTAGACTAAAGACCTATGATGGATATTGATTTTTAAACCCTTACTGACATACAAATGCCAAGATCAGCGTATTTTGTGTTTTGCGTTATTCATGTAAATAGGAAATGCATAGACTAGCCGCCATATTGAAATGCTAAAAAAAGTAATATTTTTATGTTAGTGGCTTTATGTCTGGGTGATGTCATTTCTAATGGCTGGAGACTTGTGAGTTACGATATTTAAGTAATTTTTGACTGGCATCATGGGAGTCATGGCTGCTGTGGCCTTGTGAAGCAGAGTCACTCCTTGGGTGCCTTTTCCCCAGGAGGTCACATGGTGCTGTGAGGTCATTGTGCTTTACAGAGACACCCCACCCCAATCCCTTCACATCCTGCCCAGTGGCTGAATCAAGCTGGTTTTGGAGGAGGCGGAGGCACTTGGGATGCATCCCTCCCCATTCTGTCACCTTGCTGCCCCATCCCCCAGTTTACTCCCTTCTCTCTCCATCACATGGACAGTAATCCTGCCCCGGCCAAGTTTTGTGAATTCAGCTGAGGTTTTGAGGTCACCAGATCCAGCGGCCCAGACCCTTCGTCCATTTGCATGCCCTTGTGGGTCACTGGGGCCTTTCAGGTGAATAACAATAAGACTTAAGCTCCTTTAACGTTAATACCTCTGCTGACATTTAATCAAGGCTTGAGTCGAGTGGTGATGTTGATCCTATGTATCTCTTACTGAGGCTACTGGCCCAAAAAGATGTTTATGTTAGCAGTCCTGCAGACGGTCCTGGAGAAGGTGCTACAGACAGTGCTGCATTGTACTCCGGGAGTGCTGACTGTGGGCTGGCCTCCCCACTCCAGACCCAGCAGGGAGTCTCTGAGGAAGTCCTCTTCCGCCGAGGCTCTGCTGACATGATATTTCTCCATGTTTTTGCAAGCTGTAGTGAAGCGGCCCAGAATTCGATTCGTGCAGAAGGAGGGGTGGGGGAGTGATGATGGTGGCCTTGTGCTTGGAGAGGTGGGGAAATGTCCACTTAAACTCCGGACTGGTCTGCACCACAACGGCCAACAGACTCAGATTCACTGAGATCCGAATGCGAATCTTAGGCCTGCAATGGAGAAAGTAGGGGTGTTTTCACGCTTAGTCCGTTTTAGCCCTCAAAGTGAATTCAGAGCGATTAATCAGTATTTTTTGTGCACGTTAACACTCCAAATGAACACCCTAGGTCTCTCTAAAGCTCAGCTGTGGAGTAGTTTAGAATAACTGACAGATGTCAGCCATCTTTTCTCTGCTGTAAACATGTGGGACCTTTATCTAAATTATCTCATCACTTAGGGTGTTTTCATATATAGTCCTTTTTAAACAAACCCAGCTCAGTCCCCTTAAAGTGCAACAGAAAAGGGACTTGAATCTTTTTATGTACATCAGAAGTTTATAATTGAGGGGAGGCCATTCGGCCCATCAAGCTCAGTTGGGGAGAATTCGACTAATAGCTCAGAGTTGTGAAAATCTTATCTAGCTCTGATTTAAAGGAACCCAAGGTTTTAGCTCGCACTACACTAACAGGGAGACTATTCCATACTCTACCTACATGCTGTGTTGAGAAGTGCTTTCTCAGATTTATTATAAATCACTTTGCGTTCACATTGCAAGTTCATTTGAAAGAGGACTTAGTTCACTATCCGCTCCACTTCAGTTCTGATGGGGGCTCAGTCCACTTTCTGTTCATACTATTGTTACCAGTGGCCATAGTTCTGTCTGTTTTTTCAAGTGTCCCAGAGCAATAGGATGTGATCTATCTACGGAAAGCTTAGAGGGCTAAAATACAATGGCAAAAGGTGTTCTGTGTTCACAATACACAGGTTAAGTGATCCGCAACACAGACTTGAAGCGAACCGAACCAAGATCACCTTCTGGGAAGGTCTCAGTTTGGTTCATTTCAGTGGGGTCTGAGTTTGTTTGTCATGTTCTTGTATGCTCAAAAAATGCTGACTAATCGCTCCGAGTTCATTTTGAGGACTGAAAGGGACCAAGTGTGAAAACACCCTCTAGCTCCGGTTACACAGATGTGTCCAGGTAGAAAGCACAGCCACTATATATACATAAATTCTCTCAGCTCTCTCAATATTCCACAACTAAGTTTAATACGGTCAGAGTAAGTGCGCAAGATCTCCTACTTAAACATATTTAATAAATTAATCTGTTCATATTGCCTGGTACCGCTAATTTAATTAGGGTCACAGTCATGTTTAATTACTTTGCTTTGTGTTTTATATTTATTTATTACAGACTTCCCTCCCATGCAATTAGTCAGACTCTGACATCAACTGAACCTCTGAATGCTTATCTTGGTCAGGGCTGCCTGCAGCACAGGTCCCCCAGGGATGGAGGGCCCTTATGCGCACACTTTCACAGCCAGGCATTATGGGCAATTCGGAGATGCCAATTATACTGGCTGCATGTCTACAGGAGGACATAGGGAGGACATGCAGAGTCCATGCAGACAGAGCGGTGGTTAAGTTTGATCCCCCAACCCCTGAGAGGGGTGGCAACAATGCTAATTACTCAGCTCATTTCATATAACAGTTATTTTATTTCTATGATTTTTATATTCCCTGTTGCGCTCCAGCATCCTTTAGGTGCTTTCAGCACACACTGTATCTGTGGGCTCCCTGGACATCGAGCAGAAGTCAGCTGAGAGCGCTTGTAAAAATCCAGCAGCCTACACCCACCACGATGCGACCTAGGGTCATGTGACCATGTGAGTAATCTGACCTTGACCACAAATGGTCGTGGTGAAGATGAAACATGGTGTCCCTTCAAAGGAAACCACACGCAGGGGTGTGCAGATGCCAGCTCCTGCAGCCGTGCCCCAATCAGCCTGGGCTGGATTATTGGCCGCCTTGGGGGGAGAGGGAGTGGCTATGTGTTCTGCAGGAGCTTGCGGGTGAGGTTCAGGCATTACCATCAGGTCCAGAGCCTCTGCCAGATGAATGCAGCGCCGAGGAAACCTACAGACAGGGCGTGTATCAGGAGAGAGCCTCCGAGGGGGGAGGGCAGCGAGCTGGACAAGAATCCTACTACGCTCACTCAATTTCCGCCGGCGCTGTTAGGGTCAGAGCGAGTGTGCAGGCAGAGTGTCACCTTGGCTGTACAGCCCCGTTATGACATCAGTGCTTCTGTCATAATGAGGGTGTGGCTGTGCATGAAAGGGTCTCTCTACTATTGTGTTTTACAGTTATTATATTATCATTCATATGTTTTTCCATCCTTCCTGTTTCTATGTTGCATAAGTGTAATAGTGCATCCATAATACACATCCTTAGTAAATAATTGCATGTGGCGCTTGGTGCTCCGGGTAGGACGGCTCCGACGGAGCTCCTGAATTGCGGGTCCGGAAAGGCTCCCCAGTTCCCGGGCTGCCCCTCACCCTGTAATGGATGATGGACACTCCTGGCTGCATATCATTACCCCACATAATCGTTTGTGGTTGAAGCCCCGCCCTCCCTGGCCAGCTCAGCGAATAGCAAGACTCGTGACACAATCGGATGTGGTAAATTTCTGGCACCCCGGGTAACCGGCTCAGTACGGTCGGCAGCCGTCAGATGGAGCCTACTGACACCGCACTTCCGTTCCCATACTGCTTTCTTCTAGTTTGATGTTCATCCACCAAAATGTTTGGTTGTCGTTAGCTAAATTTACTTCACCTTCAGAGGGAGCGGCTGTTGCAGACCCCTAACGGGCTTGAGAGGGGAGAACAGAGCAGGTGGCATTGTGTGGGGCATCTCGCTATGTTGACGGGGGGGGTTTCCCAGCTGTCTCACATCCTGGCTGAGCGGGGATGCCCATTTGTCCAGCATTTTTATTAGAAAGCTGTAGAGGAAGATATTTTTGAGCCTGGGGTGGGGTTGTTGCTCATAAAGTGTGGTGCTCATGCCCCTGTTTTAAGTTTTTGTGGGGGGATACCCTGAAGGTTGCCAGAGGGGCTTGTAAGTAAGGCATGTGGATGATTCCTTTGTTAGTCCCCAATAAAAGTCCATGTTCTTTGATTTTATTTAATTTTTTGTCATCAAAGGCAGCCCCTGGACAGGTCTACTGGGTGCACGTGTGCTCTGAGCACCCCCACCCCCAACACGCAGATAGATAAACGGGGGTGGGGCAGACTGACCTGAGATCAGTGATCCATTGGGCATCTTGGAGAAGAATTCCCCATTTATTCCCATCTTATACTGTAGTGGCATATAGAGCCGAGAAAATGAATGTTACTTTTAAATCAGGATGCTTAGGAAACTGTACATTGCTTAGCATTAATGTACAGGGTAGTACAGGTGCTATGAATGAGATGGGATATCCCACAATTCCATGCTGTTTAGTTTCTCTTTAAATAGCACCCCCTCCCAAAGTGCTTAATAGAGGGTTACCAGCATTGCTAACATTAATGTTATGTAGTAGCTGGAGTTCATGTGTGTGTGCTTGTGTGTGTCTGTTTATGTGACTTCTCTGTGATGTTAGAGCCTGCTTCGTTCTGGCTCGGTACATAGGTGTGTTGCTGCCAGGGAGCACGCCGGGGACAATGTGGCCTCAGGCTTGGCACATCCCCTCCCTGTCCACACTCCATTCGAATGCATCTCCTGGGGTGCTGACTCTGTGTCGGTGCCCTGCTTTGTGTTTGGAGGCCGTAATAATGTGTAATTCAGCCCTAATCTGTCTGGCTTCTGATTGGATTGCTGTAGAAGTCACTCCAAAGTCACAATGGCTGAAGCAGCGAGCACCTGCGTTGGGATGCGTTCGGACTTAATGCCTCTGTATCGTGCAGCCTAAGCTGCTGTCAGTCCTAATTCTCAAAAGGAACTAAATCCTGAGATTTAATCCCAGCTTGTAATGCAGAGCAGAGGAAGGTCTGGCCATCATCTGTTTTTTCATTTCTCTACCCTCCATCATAAAATACCCGGTTACCTTTGGCCTGTCCCTGAATGTGTGGAGTCACAGGAGAACATTTTAAAGGTTGACTCAGGTCCTGTCCTCAAATGAAGAGTGTAATTGGCAGTCTTGATAAAGCACAGACCAATTGGCTGGGGTGTTTTCTAAAGTGTTCTGGTTAGGCTGGTCAGTGGTTTGTATTAAACATAAATAATCTGGTCGTGATCTTTATTAAGCATAGAGAAACTGGCTGCTGGTCTTCATTAAGCTGTACGGTGCTCTTTACTAAGAAGAAGCAGGCTGGCCGGTGCTCTTTACTTAGAGGAAGCTGGCTGGATTTTGGTCATTATTATGAACAAAGAGGCTGGTCAATGGTCTTTGATAATAGCAAACAAGCTGGATGGTGGTCTTTACTAAGATCAAACAAGCTAGCTGCTTGTCTTTACTAAGAGGAAACTGGCTGGCTAGTGGTCGGTACTAAGAACAATCAGACTGGTCAATAATCCTTACTAAGAGCAAACTGGCTGGTCAGTGGTTTTTACTAAGAACAATAAGGTCGGTCAGTGGTTCTTACTAAGACCAAACATTCTGGACAATAGTCTTTATTAAGCATAAACAGACTAGCCAGTGGTCTTTATTAAGCACAAACAGACTGGTCATTGGTCTTTATTAGACACAAACAGATTAGCCAGTGGCCTTTATAATTCACAAAAGGGTTCTATGGTAGTCTTTATTAAACAGAAAATGATTGACTGGTGGTCTTTATTATGCACAGACTAGCCGGTGGTCTTTATGCACAAAAGGGTTCACTTGATGGTCTTTATTAAGCACAGACAAACTAGTTGATGGTCTTTATGCACAAAAGGGACCACTGTTGGTGTTTATTATGCATAAACATACTGGTCGGTGGTCTTTATTTAACACAAACCGACTAGCCAGTGGTCTTCATTAAGCACAAAGAGACTGGTCAGTGGTCTTCATTAAGCATACATAGATCGATGTGTGAATATTATGTTCCTCCCTAGTTGTCCACGTGATGAGTTTACAGCGCCCACGGTTCTCATTAGGCCCATTCCCATCCTGGGGGTGGGGGTAGGGGCATTAATGTGTTTGGCACCTTGCCTTTTTAATTTTTATGTTTTCCGGGGCAAGGCAGAACAAGCTTGTCGCACAGTTTTGCACCAGCTATTGATTTCTATTTATTCTCAATCAGTCAGAAAGTGTCTGGGGTGAAGCAAATGCGGGCAGAATGGAGAATGAAGTGATAGGCCGCCTGATGTCTTCATCCAGCTCTGCCATGCTGTGTCTGTGTGTGCGTGTGCGTGCATATGTGTGTTTGTGTGTGTGTGCATATGTGTGTTTGTGTATGTATGTCTTTGTGTGTGGCTACATGTGTGTGTTTGTGTGTGAGCCTGTGTTTGTTTGCATGTGTGATCCTGTGTTTTTGTGTGCGTGCATGTATATTTGAGCCTGTATGTGGGGGTGCATGAATGTGTATGTGAACGTGTGTGCATGTGTTTTTGTAATTATTACATTGTGGGGACCAGATTTCCCCACAATGTGATAAAACCCTGTCCCTTTTTACCTTGTGGGGACATTTTCTCTGTCCCCACATAGATGTTCTCAATTTTATAAAAAATTGTGACTGCAATCAAAAAAACTAAATTTTTATGGGCACTGAGTGTGCCAAAAGTGTGCCTTTTATAGGCATGAGTGTGGCAAAACTCTTGTATCTTATTTGGGTACTTATGGATAAGGTTACGGCTAGGTAGGGGTTAAGGTTGTCATTTTTGGATTTAGGGTTTTGCCCATAGAAATGATTGGATGGTCCCCACAATGGTATGAATACAAACATGTGTCTGTGTGTCTGTGTGTGTCTGTCTGAGTGTGTGTTTGTGTGTGTCTGTGTCTATGTGTGTGTGTGTGTTTGTGTGCGTCTGTGTCTGTATGTGTGCGAGTGCGCGTGTGTGTGTGTATGTGCGTGTGTGTGTATGTGTATGTGCGTGCGTGTGTGTGTTTGGGGCCTGTTCTCGTTCTCTTTGCTTCTCATTCTTCAGGCTGCTGCTCCAGTATTAAAGATATCAGATCAATGGCACCTTATATAATATATTTTTTAAATCTGAGCTTGCGATGCAGCATATGTGCTAATTTATGTTTGAGCCGGATTTAAATCCCATTTCACAGTATTTTTGGGCTGCGTTGATTCCTGGCTGGACTTTCATATTGCACGTCTGATGACCAGTCCTACATGCTGCCGGGTGCGATTTATGCTGCTCAGGTTCCGAGGAATTTCAGAAATCCCACATCTCCGATATCCGCTGATTCTTGCCTGAATGCCGCTTGGCATTTGCACGTGTACGGCCCATGTACACATGTGCCTGCTGCTCTAAGGTTAAAGCATGCATTTCACAGTCCCTCATTCTTGACAGGAACAGACACAATGGAGTGCCCATCACGCCCAGGCTGCTCACACGCCGCATACACGCACCCCCGTGGCGCGGCGCATGTGGCCATCACGCTGCACAGTCTGCCGGGCACTCGCTCGCTCTTAATTAAACCCCTGAGAAATGTCCAGTGTGCTGCGGAGCTGTCATTACCCCCTTACTCACAGGATGCGAGCACACCTTCCCCTCCCCAATGGCGACTATCCATCTATTTTAAGACCCTTTTTTCCAGGATCAGCAGTTACACTTCCATGTTTTGCCAGACGGATGCAGATGAGGCAGGATTATGCACATGCATAACTCACGGCGTACCAAGACGTATGCTCACAATTGGAAAATAATTATTGACCATCGTTCCCACTGCGGCAGGTCATGGGAGGCGTAGTGATACTTGTTTTTTTTTTTTTTTTTTTTTTTTTTTTTGCTTGTTCACTGAGCTAAGTTAATTGTAGGGGGGCCCAGCTGCCCCCGCTTTAGGAGATCTGTGGCTGGGTGGGAGGGGACTGACCTGATGCGAGGGGTTGTGTGGTATCGCCCAGGGTTTGTTCACCAGCACTGCAGCCGGACGAGGCAGGATCCATATTTATCCAGGAGCTTCTTACATTTCCTCACGCAAAGCATTTTTTTTTCATTTATTCGCTTGTGCAGACGGAAGGCGGCTTCGCTCTGTCCTGCCGAGTGGCTCAGCCTTGCTAGTAAGACGACGCTGAAGGGCACACCGTTTTTTTTTGCCAATGAACCGGCACAGCTATTGTTACAGGAAGCCTGGATCCAGGGCCCAGGAGGCTGCTTGATAGCTCTGGTCCCTCAGATTTGTGGCTGTGGAGGGGGGAGGGGTGGCAGTGGTGGTGGTGGTGGGGGGGGGGGGTTGTTGCTGTGACATTAATCTTGTCCAATTAAATGGCAACTGTGCCTTGGCCCGTAGTGTGAAGCTTTAGATCAACTTCAAGCCTTTTTCTGCAGCCTTGTGTCCGACTCCAAGCCACTACATGTTGTAATTAGACACCTGCCCCCCCCCAGCCCATCGCTCCTGGGGCGCCCCGTCACACACTAACAGTGTGGGGGGAGCCCTTTCATATCAGCGTGGTGACTGGCAGCGGCCCAGTTACGTCCGCTGGGGAGAAACCCGCCAGAATGTGAGGCGCGGGCTGCGAGATCCACCACCTCCTGACCCCAGGATGCCGGAAGGTTTCTCTGCTCCTTCCTCATTTCCTGGGGCGCTGCCTCATATCGAGGCAGCAGGGGAAAGCAGTGGCCAATCAGAGGACTTCACTTAATGCTAAATATGATTTGCATGACCTGTAGCCCTGAATGTATGATGTCAGGTGTGATTTAAGGTACTGACAACCTCGCCAGTGAGCGAGCGATTGCGACCATTATAGAAAAATCAACAGCATGGCCACTGTTTCATATATTTGATGCCTTTATACCTTTTTCCATTTAAATCTGATTATACTCCTGTATTCAGGCTGATCGAGGACAGCTGGAGGTGCATTTCATAGGTCATGCTGTGGTGTTCATGGTCCAGTTGCATCTTTCATTTTATTTGCCACAACTTTGTCTTAGACGGGTGCGGGTGACCTTATGGCACCCCCTCCTGGGCTGGTCATCATTACAGAAGAATTGGGCAGCTTTCTTGTGGCCTCCCTTCTCGGACACCGCACCTCCCCGTCCCACGGGATGGTGAAGACAGGTGTGTGACAGGTGTCACAGGCACGGCCAAGGTCAGAGCTGTGGTCCCCATATCAGCGCTGACCTTGGCTGACAGGGAACCCGGGTCAGATGTGTTCAGAATAAAACAAGCCCCTGAACTGGGCTTATTACCAACGCAGAGCCGCTATCCTCACAGGCTGTGCAGTAAAGGGAGCGTAGAGTTCCTGAGGCTCCTTTTATGGGCATGAGTGTGCAGACGGCCTCTATGGACGCATGCAGCCAGGCTGTTTGACCTCCGAGTTATGATGATGTACCTACGGTTACCACCAACTGGTCTTAATATCTCTGCAGAAATTAAATCTTTCCAACATTAAATGCTTGAAGCTGAGATCTTTTCAGTACTTGGTCTATTAAGCAAAAATACAATGATTGATTGGCCAGAAAAGTGATTTAAATAACAGTTCAGTTAAAATTGGTGGGGTGCGTATTTAACTGGTTTAATGGGGTTTAATGTTTAATGATACGTATGTGGGGATGATGCCTGTCTGTCATGATAGACTAATTCTGTCACCCTGGGAAAAAGCATGCGGCTCTGACAGAACGAGGCCCCTTCCTCCTCCCTGCATATGGATGAAGAAAGAATAATTACAGTCTGAGTTAAGTTGCTCCCCTGACTGCCGAGGTTCAGCCATATGCTGCTGAATTATCCTGAAGAATCATGTTAAAACTAGGCCTATGGGAGGGGAGGGGCTGATGTTTAGTGAGGTACGGAGGGGAGGGGCTGAGGTATAGTGAGGTACAGAGGGGAAGGGTTGAGGTTTAGTGAGGTACGGCGGGGAGGGGCTGAGGTTTAGTGAGGTATGGAGGGCAGGGGCTGAGGTTTAATGAGGAACGGAGGGGGGGGCTGAGGATTAGTGATGTATGGAGGGAGGGGAGGGGCTGAGGTTTAGTGAGGTACGGGGGGGGGGGGGGAAGGGTTAGTGAGGTAGGGGGGGGGGGGGGGGGGGGTTAAAGAGGAAGGGAGGGGGGGGGGAGGGGGAGGGAGGT
>JAAGVU020000039.1:11292988-11309313 GCA_011763525.2 Mormyrus iriodes
GCCCCCCAACACCCGGGAATGAAGAAGAAAATATGTGTCGCATACGCCCACACGGCCACGCGGGGAGGGGGGGTTGTAAAAGGGGGGGGGGGGGGGGGGGGGGTGGACAGGTCGGATGCCGAGGTGAGGAGTCAGGTGATAACAGGGGGGTGTTGCCCCGGAGACCGAGGAGTGCTGACCCACTGCCCGTTTGCATCCTTTTCCGTGGCTATCATTTAACACGTCGTAAGAGAAATTGGGGGGGAGGGGCACATTTGGAAGTCCAAATGCACGTGTCGGCATCGTCCTTGTTCTTTGGCCCCACTTTAGCGGACCCCCCCCACACCCACGTGGGAATAGGATTCGTTTCACGTTTCGTGATTCTCAGCCGCAAGCTCTCTGTGCCTTTCCGGCACCTGTTCCTCTGTCTTTGTGAAAAGGAATCATGTCGGGGGAGGGGGGGGTGTGTGTGGGAGTCTCTAGATGAAGCTGTCGTCTTTATACACAATTTCATATGTGCTATGGAAAAAACACACAGGAATGCCAGCAGTTGCTTGCTATGAATCGGAGGAGCCTGGCTGGCAGGCTAGCGGGGAGAGACATTAGTCATTCTCCACTGTGCCTCTCTTCCTCTGCTGTTCCCCTCATCTGATGTCGTCTGTCTGCTAACGAAGCATCTGTATGTTTGAAGGCAGCCTTCCAAAATGGCTGCCGGTCCAGATGGGGGAGCATCTTGATGCCGGTGAGCAGCACTCCCACCAAGGTCGAGGAAGGGCGAAAGTGCCGTCTCAAGCCATTCCCAGCTGCTCCTGAGGCTTGTGCGGTTTGGGCCGGCTCGCCGCCTCCATGCCGACTTCCCGCAGCCCGGAATAGGGCCGTCGCTGTTTCAGGCCGCGCTGCTCAGTGCCGATGCGTCAGCAGAAATTACCCTGCTTCATACTTTATGAAGGAATCCACCCACCATAAATCCAAGCTGGGAACAGAAAAGTATCGTTTGCTTATTTTTGCTTTTTATTGGCTGAAGGGCTAACAGGCTTAACAGATATTTATCAACACACCCCCTCAGACGAGAAATGAGGATGAGGGAGCAGGAGGGCCTCTTGCAAACATACCCGGCTCGATTTGAGCTGCACGTCCCTGCTGCCACAAGGCGCCCCCTGTGGGAGCCCTTGTCCTCGCACCCCTGGCCGGAGCCCCTCCCAGCCTGCGTTCCTGCCTCCCCATGGCCCTGCTGGATGGTGACCTCTTGCCCAGAGTCAGCACTTTTGTTTTCTCGCATCCTTCCTTGCTCTGGGATGTCAAGGCAGATATGTCACTCAGGGACCTGTCAGTCCCAGGTCCCTGAGCCCTGATGTCAGCAATATGACGGGGGAGTGGAGGGTGGGGGGGGGGGCGTCTGTCAGCCCAGATGACCAGGCCTGGCTGTAACAAGGGCATCAACAATCCTCACATGCCTGAGAGGGCCCTCTGATAAAAGACTCCTGAGTTATGCCTGCCAGGTACCCCATAATTACAGCACCGCCTGACCAACAGCATTATGGGTAGTTTACTGTCAGCTATTATACGTATTCATTTTTAATATGTGTTTTACTGTCATAATTTATTATGCGATTTATGTGCCATTTATAAAACTTAACAGATTAATTGTTATTTGTGAAATTATTACATTTATGTGGAGTTTGTGTGGCTGTCCCCCATAACTGGGCATGTGTGCAGTGTAGCGTAAAGTAAGTGCATTGACACCCTGGAAGTGGGACAGGTGCCATGGGGATATTGATTAAGCGTGAGAGCAGCGGCCGACCTCCTCTCTGCGAGAAGCATTGAGTTTCGCTGTGCAGATATCATTCAGGACACTCTGCCAGTCCCTTGTGCGTGCTGGTATTCATATTGTAGTGGGTGTATGTCCCAGGGAGGGGGGTAAAGTCAGTGGTTGAGCATGTTCAGTCACCGGTACCTGGTTAGCTCAGCTGTGGGGAACGCAGCCAGACCTTGACGCCTGATATGTGCCTGGCTATGGCCTTTCCCAAGTCCTGTGTATTGCTCCTGTACTGGCATCAGAATGGCTACCATGTTCAGGCATTAGAAATAGATCGTGTGCAGGATAGATGCATGCCGCTCACCTGCGTGCTGTGTTCAGTATGTGTACAACTCCCCTGAGTGTGTTTTTAGTATGTGTGCGTGGTTCAGTTAAGCATGTTTTTATTACATGGGTATTCCTCATCTAGTGTGTATTCAGTATGTGTGTACCTAAATTAAGTGTGTGCCTCAGTTAAGGGTGAATATATAGGGTAATATGAATATATATAAGGATTGAGTATATATGTGTGGTTCATATAGGCATGTGTTCGGTATACGTGTGCCTTACCTAAGCGTGTGTTCAGTATGTGTGTGCAGTTCACCTGAGCATATTCAGTATGTGTGTTCCTCCTCTAAGTGTGTGTTCAGTATGTGTGTACCTCACCTGAATGTGTTCAGTTAATATATATGCTTCACCTGAGGGTCTATTCAGTATACATATGTGATCAGTTTATGTCAAAATGAGCTTATAAATCACTTGGATTAAGTCCACACTATGTACTGCCCTTCTGTAACATTTGTCAGTTGCTCGTCCTTTTCCACTGCTCTCAGGGAACATGAATCACCTGTCTTGCCCCCTTACCCCAACACGCCATCCCCTGAGCATGGCCTTCATTGGGCAGTGTGGTGGAGCAGGGGGTGTGAAGATGTTCCCTAAGGAGGCTGCAGTGAAACAGGGATGAACAACCCTCCTGACCTTCAGCATCTGAAAAAATACGAATGACCAATTATTAGTGCAGTCTCTTAATGTTTGATATTCAGTGTCCTTCCTGATCTGGTTTGAGTCTCAGTGTCTTGTCTAATCTGGCTTAAGTCTCGGTGTCTGGTCTTATCTTTTCTAGTTTCAGTGTCTGTTCTTATCTGGGTTGAGTCTCAGCATCTGGTCTAACCTGGTTTGAGTCTCAGTGTCTTGTCTAATCTGGGTTGAGTCTCATTGTGTAGTCTAATCTGGTGTGAGTCTCAGTGTCTGGTCTTATCTGGTGTGAGTCTCAGTGTCTGGTTTTATCTGGGTTGAGTCTCAGCATCTGGTCTTATCTGGTGTGAGTCTCAGTGTCTGGTCATATCTGGATCTGAGTGCTTGTCCAGTTGTCCTATAATATCACTATACATGAAACCCACCAAAGTGCCAAGATGAGAGAAGGGGAGCGTTGCTCCCAGACCAGTTCGCTGCTCCATGAGATGGCCCGCGGAGGCTGTAAATGGGGAGATGGAGCTGTCGGACATGCTTGAGGAGCCAGCCGCTTCTCAGGCCCACGATGCGTGTGGCGGTTATCCATGATGGATCGCCTCACCTTCTCCTGAATTTTTTTTTACGATGGGCTGATTTAGTCGTGGGACTCGAACATCTGTCTCCTGTGAGAAATTGGTTGATTTAATCAATCTTTGCTCTACCGTAGAGGAAGGAGGGGAGGGGAGGGGAGGGGAGCAGTGATGCAGGCTCCTTTATATTCACTGCAGAGCGACACCGTCGATGGGGGAATTCACCGGAAAGGTGTCGACAGAGGATCTGATTCTGACTTGCTGTTTGTACAGAGAATCAGTCGAAGGTCGTTCTATTATACCCTTATCTCAGATGTTTATCTTTCAGTAAACCACGCAGCTGTTATGATGGATACACTGTTAAACTGGGTGGTTTGCTATAAATTTAATAGGACACAAGAACTAGCTTTTGGTTTACATGCCTGGCATGTTTTTGACATATTGTCATGGAGTTTATCGGGTGGTGTGGTGTGATTACTGAGCCCCACTTATGGTCTCTGGTTTTATGTGGTAAAAGTGTTTTTTAAATTCAACTTAATGGGTCTGTATGCTTGAGGCTAAACGTGGTTGTCAACATGCCATATCCTGCCTCTTAAAGGGCCGGCGCAGGTCTGAGGCTGGGCTTCAGGCCTGGCTGGGACACCGATTAGAGCGTGCCCATAAATTGCGCCCAGCAAGCCGCTGTGCTGGCTATCAGCTTATTGATTATACATTCTCATCAGGCGGCCATACTTAAGGACTCAAGCATAAATTGTCGGGCAAGTACCCTGCTGGCGATAACTCAGGGCCGCCGGGTCCCCTCCCCCGGAGCTCAACCCGAAACCGGCCCTTATTGGCTCGGGGCCATAAATACCTCCCGCCGGATTGATCGCCAGTGTAATCAGCCAGCTGGCAGTGTGGGGAGATGTTATCGCGGTGTCTGGGCGTGATCTGTCAGCCCCTCCAGCCCCTCCCCCCTCTTCCCCAGAGGCTGCCCTGACCAGGCCCTCCTTGGAGCTGTTTGTCCTGGTTCCTGGAGACATCTGTGTTGAGATGCTGTCCAGTGTGGGTACACACTTTCATAAGTACATAAGAACATAAGAAATTTACAAACGAGAGGAGGCCATTGGGCCCATCAGGCTCATTTGGGGAGAATTCAACTAATTGCTCAGAGTTGTTAAAATCTTATCTAGCTCTGATTTAAACGAACCCAAGGTTCTGGCTTGCACTACACTAACAGGAAGACTATGCCATACTCTAACCACACACTGTGTAAAGAAGTGCTTTATCAAATCCAGTTTAAAATGTTCTACCGCTAATTTCTACCTGAGGCCATGAGTTCTTGTATTTGAACTAATATTGAAGTAATTATTTGGATGAACAGCATCCAGACCTGTTAGAATCTTATATACCTGGATCATGTCCCCCCTTTAGTTTCTTGCTGGACGCTGATCAGATTCAGCTCAGCTAATCTGTCCTCATACGACCAGGAATCATTTTTTTGTAGCGCTATGCTGAACCCTTTCTAAGGCACCAATGTCCTTTTTAGGCAAGGTGACCAAATTGTATACTCTTAGCATCATCTCCCTTGACTTAAACTCCACACACCCAGAGACGTAACTCAGCATCCTATTGGCCTTTTAAATTGCCTCCCCACACTGGCGAGAATGGGACATGGAAGCATTAACATACACGCCAAAGTCTTTCACATGCAGGCAAAGCATTCTGGCAATGTTATCCTGCACGCCAGTCTTACAGCTATATTGCTGGACTGGCTGCTGATTTTTTTATTAGAGAAGGAACTTTCCTATAAACTTTAAATGAAACTCGTGACTTCCATGGATATTATATAAATGTGGTATGACAAGCTGTCAGTGTTCTCTGCCAAAATCCAATAGTTCCATGGAGCAATTAACAGAAACAGCAGTTAATTCTTGGTGATATCCCGAAAATCTGCTAAGATATCGACTGATTTAAATTAGTGCTGACTAGGAAACGCCAGAAATATCCCCAGTGGCAGCAGAGAGTCACATAGCGCTGTGAGCTGCTTACTTAAGTCGCTAAGTTAGATGGTGGATTCAGACGTAGCATGAGATGCTGAATGTTACTGTGTTGTGTTCTCTCAGCACGAAGGGCTCAGCCCGAGATGCTTACATTTGGAATAAGTAATATTATACCACCAAAACATTCTCCCACACAGTCAAGCGCTCCAAGTTTAAAAATAGAAAAAAAACATTAAAAGTCTCATATGACTATCCATTTTCTCGTTTTGGTTTTGTGTCCACGAATCTTGCTGTTCCTGTATGTCCTCTGTTCCTCTTCTCGCTTACTGGTCAGAATCTGTGGTCTGTAAAAATAGCAGCGGCATTCATTACATGTGTAATGTAAGTTGTTTACCATTAAATAGAAATAGATCTGATCCTTTTTAGGTTGGGGGTGGGGTTGAAAGGGCATGGATTATAGGAACCCTCTCACCTGATGTGTCTTCCGTATCATAATCTACTTTCGTCCCCAATTTCAGATGCCCTGAACTGCCTCGCTGGTAACCTTTTCATTGTAAGGCTGCTTTTGGTGCATTAGTCCGATCCCCCTCTGAGCTTAATGCAAGGCATTTGTGCAGAGACATCAAATTCACCTTAAAGGAAATGCTGGTCATTTTTGCCAAAATACAAAAGTCAGAGTCTGTTCGTTGAGCCTATATTGGCTATAGTATAGTGCCTTGTCGTATAATCTTTAACCAATGCAGTGTCCTCAGAGTGACATGCTGCTTGCTGTCAGGGGACCCTGTTTCACTGCCATAAATATGACAAACTGTCCCAGAAAAGTTTTAGTCCATCTCAAAACTCAAAGCATCCAGTTGTGTTTAAAACCCTGTTGGGCTGAAAATCATTCAACGGTGATCAGGTGTCTCACTAGGAGAAGAAAATTGATCTGTCATGTCTTTGATCTTTGTCCCAGCTGGACAGAAATAGCATGACTGGAACAGAGCTTGAGTCTGTCTAGTTTGACTTCCGTTCATGCTAAAAGACCATTTACGGACATGACCATATATCGATGAGAATTTCTGTCTTTGGTCTATAACTGTGATATTTTATGTGTATCTGTATGTTCATTTGGTGCGGCACCTCGCTGTACCAGTGCATGCTCCCCAACCTGACCTGTCCTGTATGTTCAATAAATATTTCTTTGTAAGCTTTTCAAAGATCTTACAGTGACCTTGGCATAGTCTCTAGTACAGGACTATAAGCTCAAGATTACTTTAGGCTCCTCTACGCATGTGGGCCGCAGGAGATGCCGTTCCATCATGTGAGACCTGGCATCGGCCGCCCTTGGCTGGATGGCCCATTCCAGCTAAGGAAGTGGGTTGACAAATTACCCCCCGTCCCCCCCCCCCACAAGCTGGCTGTTACTCTTGAGGAGAGTCTGCACTGATGGAAACAAAGTGCACATCAGCTGGGCCAACCTCGCTAATCTCTGAGCAGTGCCAGGGAGGGCACCGTTTCCTCTCACACGTACTGGCGCGCTGCCCTTTATTTGTCATTTACCTATTTCCGTGGATTCCTGTACCTTGTATCTCGTGTCTTATAAGCAGTGCCCGGGCGTGACAGTGAGAATGAGTTAAGTGGCCCGCGGCAGTAAGGTGATGCTATCTGTGAACAGGAAACAGCCGTATACAGATTGCTTGATCTGCGGTGACAGTGCCTTCCCCCGCCAGAAGAAAAATGGAAGAAAGTAAGCAGCCCACCATGCGTGAGGCTGCTCTTGGAGCCTTCCTTTATCTGCCAGGAGAAGCAGCCGGTGTCACGCGGCTCTAATACTCTGATACGCAACGCGGTGCAGTTTCCATTGAAGGAAACACACTCTTCGAATTCATTAAAAGGCCTTCAGCCAGGCGTATTCAGCTTCATCTGGGCTTAGGTAGACCTTCTTCAAAAGGCTCCCAAAGAGTGTGAGACGTGGACTTTTGACAGGGTAACTCCTGACACGTTGGCTGTGAGTGAAGGGCCCGCCTCTCTGGGGCGCCTGCTCTGGTGCATGGCCTCATAATAATCTTATTTGAGGCTCCCCCTAACTCAGCACAGATATACATCTGTTGGTGAGTAACTGTTCAGTTTATTGACTAAAAATCAAAGTACTGCAAAATAAGACTATGATAAATCAACCAGGCCAATTCTGAGAGCGATTCGTCTGCCTCGAAGACTAAAAATGAACAGCAGCTTAGGAGAGTTACTCCTAGAGCACTGCCCTTTTGGTTTTTAGGTTTTACCTAGTTATTAGCAGTGCTTTTAATAAAATCAAATAAAATAGATACGTGCAAATTGTCCTCTCAGATCCTGATCAGCTATTGTGTAGTATTGCGTTTTAGGGTGAATTTCATTTAAAAGACAGTTGGGTTTAACTTTACAAACCATTAAACTGTTCAGAGAGCATCCAATGTGCCACTAATTCCTACATCACAGGGGGCAAAACTGTCCTAAACTGGAAGGGAAATAATGCTGACCATAGGGACGGGACCGTAACCCAAATCTGTGTCCCCTCCATTCAGGCTGAGCCTGATTCTATCACCAGCACACGAAGATTTAGCCTGTGTTGACTGTTTCTATGGAAACTGGCAAAGGGGTGTCTCCGTCGCTGGGCTCTCTGCGGGCAGTGGGGGATGGTGATCAGCTGGAATTAGCGCAGGGCTGCGTTGATGGTAATCTTCCTTGAGGATTATGCCGGCAAAGCGGGTGTCTGTGGCAATGCCAGGACGGCAGCCTTCCCGTCAGTGATTGCATATTTCAGACGGCCCTGTCGCCAGCAAGAAGATACAGTACAGGCACCTTCACAATTCTCCTCTTTTTAAAATGACTTTAAAATGAGTCTCTCTGCCTGGTTCAGGAATCCGATGGAATAGTTAGATAGTGCCATCAGAACTGAGCAGAACTGACTCAAAAAGGCTCAGAAATTCGAATGATATATCTTTGACAAGCTTTCACAATAATTTGGTGGACAAAATTCAGTACGCAAAAAAGCATATCCATTAATCTGCTTTTAGCATACAAAAATAGCCCGCGTCCTATCCTTTGTTTTTGAAATCTACCTTTGCTGTCGTAAGTCTTAACAACAGTGGGTCTTTATGAGGTATTCATTTATTTATTTTGGGTACAGAAGCTGGTTTTATTTTGACTGGAAGTATTTCCTTCTCCTGGATTAAATGCGTAAGATGCAGCTAAATGACAATCTCGGTGCTAACACTCCCACCTGAGCGTTTGTGGCTGCTCATATGCAAAGATTTTCTTAAATAATGAGTGTGTGTGTGTTGGGAGACTGTAAATTATGCATGAGCGTATCGCTGCATAGCAGGGGGACTGGCAGGCGTCCGCCCTCAGAGGCCATAAACACATTTGCGGGACGTGTCATTCCTGCAGACTTGCTGCCCCCACTGGAAATGGGATATTTCAGTGGAGAAGGACGGGCCCTGGCGGTAATCTGATCAGGGGCCTGGAGTCGGGCTGAATGGGGGCATGCTGGAGAGCGAGTGCGTCCTGACGGGGAGAGGAAGCAAGGGAGAGAGGGAGGGGTCATTTTTTCAGGCCCCAGGGTCTCACTGACTGCTGCTGCAGCCAAAACAGGGAAGTGCGTGTGTGTTCTGAGTGAGTGTTTGTGGGGATGTGTCTGTATTCTGAATGTGTGCATGTGGAATGTGGGGTTACACTTTCCTTAAGCCCTGCACAGCATGTCTCTGAACTCTGAGAGATGCCAGCTATCCTGCGCGCACACACACACACACTCACACACACACACACTCACACACACACACACTCACACACACACACACACACACACACACACACACACACACACACACTCACACACACGCACACACACTCACACACAGTCACGCACACACACACTCACACACACACTGTACTCAGCGCTGGTGACCCACGCGTCTGAATCTTCATGTATTATTCACAAGGACTTTGCTCGATAGAGCCCATTGGCCACATAGAGCTTTTGCTTAAATGCCTGAATATCAGCGGGGGCCCTCAGGCTTACCTTTGTGATCCTTTTAGGCCCCTTTAAATGATTTCCTGAGGAATAGGAGGAGTTGAACCCGGGGGAAGCAGGAGAAGTGGATGCGTCCATTGAGAAACAGATTCCTGCATTAAAGGCGACCTCAGGGCTAAAGGTTGGGAAGCCTGATGGGTCAATTGTGCTCCCACAACCAGTTAGAAAATGTGAGCTGAGATCGACAGGTTTCTGTTAATATGGCGGGACACCATGGAAACGATGCATACGTGCCCGCTGACGGTTCACCCGGCAACGCTCTTTCCCGGTGTCATCGGTGTGACACTAAGGCGCTCATTAATCTCCTCAGCGCACGAGCCGGCCTGGTAATCTACCACTAATCACAGGGAAGAAGCGGGCCAGAGGTTGGGGGCCGGGGGTGGGTACTACTTATGACTGGGGAGGAATCCCCTGATTTATTGTGCAGTATTAATAGACTTCTGCTGGGGACATACCAGTCCCAGCTCTAGACAGGAAGTGAGGCGGGAAGGCTGGTGTGCCTCATACAGCCCGTCATCCTGAAGCTGGGCTCTAAGGAAGGTTCCCACGCTGAGCTCATGTGCGATGGCGTCACACGGCCAGTGTGCGGAGATGTGGATTAGTGTCCGTCCGTTGTGCCTGCCAAGACGGCTGAGAGAGTATAATCTCTTTATCCTGGAGCTCCTTAGAGCTTGTCGGTGTGATAAGCGTGTGGTATTGCTGGGCGGTGGGATCTAGACATTCTGCCCCCTACTCCGCAACAGGGACTGGACGTTAGGAAGGCTACAGGAGAAATGCTCAAGATCGCGTGGTCCTCTGAAGGCGAATGAGGCAGCTGGGACGGCCTCGGAGGGTCCTGACAGGGACATCTTCAGCTAGGCTTTGTGCCCGTTCCATGTGATGTTCTCCATACGTTTACATCTCTGTCAGGATTGCTACTGAACCTGGGAAAGGCTTAAGCAGAGCCATGATAATGTGCCCCCCCTTCCCCCCTTATTGAAGACTCCACCCTAATGAGCCCCCCCCCGCCTTGGCAGGAATGTGACTGGCACGTTTTCCTGTTCCTCTGCATCGCATGCTGCCGTCACGCTGCAAGGAGCCTCTGTGTGTGTGCTGGTGTTTTCTGTTCACTTCCTGGCTCCGCAATTACTGCCCGGTGAATGTGGCGTGTGGAGCTGTACGCCAGAGGGTGGGACTGGGGCGTGACAGGGACCATTTGGGATGTGTGTTTTCATGTGTGCGTGCCAACGTGCCTCTCCTTTTTTCCGTTCCTGACAGAGGAAGCATGGAGATGTTTTTATTCACACGCCCAGTGATGTGTGATGGAAATCTCAGCACGCACCGCAGCTGGAGCCGTCTGAGCCTGCAGGCTGGGTAAACGAAGGAAAAGCCTTTGTTTACCGTGCATGAGAGCATGTGGAAGCCCCTTACCGTGAACCCTTATCTCCTCCGGGTGGGCAGTCATCTGGGGTCCTCAGGGGGAAAGAGGGTTTACCTGTGATTTGCCTGATTAAAACTTCTTAGGCCTAGCTAGGCTTTGAGCAGTTCATCCCACACATCCCTAGGACTCAGAAGCTCGCATTAGACCCGGAATGTCTCATCGGCTGAATGTGCCCTTAGCGTGGCCCAGAAGCAGTGTTTCTGAAACTAAGTAAGTATGTTTGTGTATAATATTAGACCCGAGCACCTATTTAACATTGGGATCAGGTGCGTGGATCTAAAAATACCACACAGATCGCACCCATTGTGTTCGCATGCGAAAATAGGCCATGGAGCAGGAACGTGAGGAGCAGAAACCATCCTCACCTTCCTCACGGGTCCGGAAGGCTCCGCGGGGAGGTGGAGGCGTCTCGCGATGCGCCGGGCTCCTGCTGACCCACCTTCGACATACATCAGCGTCAGACTCGCTTCGTTTCCGTTTATTTCCTTTACCCTGCAGCCATGTCAGCCCAGCGAGACTGAAGTTCAATAAAAAGATGAAATAGAGATTTCCGGGGGTCGAGTGTGGAGTTTTTGGCACGTTCTGATGTGAGGACGGACCATGTCTTTCATTCACTTCTCTTTATTATAATGTGTGTTAATTGTCAGCTACATTATACCCTCCCTGCCACTCAGCACCATCCATTTTTAGTAGTGCACACAGCAGGTTTGCAAGGGCATCTTTGGACCATCTATATCCGTGCTGAATTCATAACCCGCAGAGATCACCTTCTCCATATGAGCTTACACAACCTGCACCCCCATGAAGGTCGTGACCCTGATCCTGCTCCAGAACCGCTGTGAATTACCTTGCCCAGCCTTTGTTCCCTTGCATCACATTTCACCTGTACTCTCCTAGTGTCTTATTTTTCACAGGAATGTGTTTTTACGTGCTCAAACTGTTCACGGCAGCAGTCAGAGCCCAGATCACTCGCCTCGGCGCTTTGGGATTGAGTTTTGGGTTTGGCATCAGCTGTGGGAGACACAGTAAAGGACAAACAAATGACCTGGGAGACCGGGTCTAATCATGACATTCCCATTAAAAGCCCCGTTTAATGTAGCCAGTCCTGAGCTAAAGTATCACAGGAGGTTTGCATGTGCCAGAGTACATCCATACCAGCCAATCACCACGGACTTTCGTGTAGGATACAAATGAGAAAACCTTTATCAATGAGTGACCAACGAGAACAAAATGTAATATGTGGATATGGATAGAGATGAGAGGATGGACATCTTGTTAAAACTAGTCAGCTTAGAGGAACTGTGTAACAAAGAAATTGAGAGTATACGATAGTCTTAAGATAGGAGTGTATAGTGCAAAGTGCTACACAGACTGAATTAGCTCATGATCGCAAATCTCAAAACTCTTCAGTTTATGCTACTAAATTTGTGGGTTGTGATGGGTGATTGTGTAACAGTGAATCAGTGAGTCGCCTTCTGTGCTTTTCTCACCACAGCGACCTCGGCGGTTACCTGTAACTACTTTCCTAAAGCTGGGGGTGCCGACAAACAGGCAGATGCCCTGCGGTTGAGGTTTGGTGCATACTGCCGCCCGGGACAGAAGGCGCGATTCACCAGATGATGAAACCCTCGTGTTCTTTGCGTGCGGCCCCCCCGGCACAGGAACAGGAGCCGGCGTTGCCGCTGACGGGCGCAGAGCCGCAGTCGTGAGATGCTCCATCTCCCGTGGAGCCAGCAGCTGCTCCTGTACCCGCGCAGAGGCTCTGGGATGCACTGTTCGGCCGCGCCTTCCGGATCCTTCAGCTTAACGTAGCGAAGAAGAAATAATGAAAGCGAGAAGTGACACTCCCTGTTTAGGAGAGGAAAAGAGAGAGATAAACGGGGGGAATAAGGGAGGAGAGGAGGACGGGGGAGGTGAGCTGGGGCTGTGTAGGCTTCAAGGCGGGACACTTGGCTGCTAGTTGCGCTGTTGGCAGCGGGACAGCAGGTGAGGGCAGGCCTCCCTCAACCCCCCCCCCCCCCCCCAAGAACCTTCGCCTGAGGAGCCAGGCAGTGTCATGTGTCCTGGTGGCTGACCTCGGCAGAGTCACCTCACCTCTCTCTCCTTGTACCCCTCCGTGTTACCTGCACTAATCCGGGTCGCTAGACCCTGGCTTCCCTTCCGAAGGCCCCAGAGAGTAGGGGGGTGGGGGGGAGGCCTCGACCTGCCCAGAAACAGAAGACTGACCGGTGTGCAAAAAGGTGCTGGTGGGCAAGGTCATCACCGCAACCCCCTCTCCCGCCCCGGCAAGAGGGCTCTGTGGTGGATGTCCGTCTTGCACCCCTTACCCTCTCTCTCCATCCCGTGGGCTGCGGTCTTGACTTGGGAACGTGCTTCGTGCGCTTTTCTTCCAGGAGCACCATATGTTTGCTGCTTTCCCTTCCAATCTGCTCACCTACCTTCATTAGCTTGATAATCTGCACTATTTATACTTTTGCAGAGATAGTGAGTAAGGGACGGCCTCCTCCCAACACTATGAAACTAAAGGGGTAATGAACCAAAAGATACCCAGACCACCTAAGAGAGTGACCTGTCTATTGCTGGGGAGACACGCGTACCTCTTCCACACGTGTCTGCAGTCTTTCTCTCTATCTATATTTCTCTCTCTCTCTCTCAACTGGCATTATCAATGGATCTTCTGACCTACCTGTAGAAATGGGCCAGAAGGAGCAGATTCCGCTTGAACCTCCCCTCTTTCATCTGCGCTCGAGGTGTTATTGTGTAATGAGCGTACGTTGCGGTGGGCGATACTCCCTGAGATGGGGTGTTTTTCCCAATTTTGGGGGGAGGGGGGTTGCCCATTGCCAGTAGGGGGACACCATGTGGAGTCACGGCGGGATCACTGGGAGATAAGTGGCACAAGCCTGGCCAGGTATGGGGGGGCTACACTGAAACTCGGCTGAGAGGGGTGGATCATCTGCATTGGAGTAGGCAGGGCCAGGCATGAGATTGTGAATGCAGGGGGGGTGAAGTTGGCCCCCGAAAAATGGGCATCAGTTGTGAATCCTGCTGCTGAAGTCCTGACCTAATGTGGGAAGTTGGTTATCTGCTTCAGCTGGCACCCCGGGGGAAGGGGGGGCGTACTCGTCTTACCAGCTTCACCTTGCCAAGAGAATCGCATCCAAACGGGGCAGCCAAACGGTCCTGCCTGCACAGTTATGTGAAAGCGCCCCCCCATGTGATGTGAGGGGCGACATGACGGCGTCCTTTGCGATCTTGGTTGCTGACTCTGATTGACCCCATTCCCAACAAGGTCAAGGGATCAATTATTCTCTGGTGGGGGGGGTAGAAGGAGACAGCACCCTGACAGACACATAGGCTGCTGCCCCTGATTGTTGGAGAAGATCGAGTGCTTCTCTGGGACAAATAAAGTCCTCCCTCAACAGGGCCATCCGTGGGGGTGGAGCTCGAGTGTGTCCACTCAGTCCCTGTCAGACCTTAAAAACTAGCTGCTATAGGTTTCCGGTGCAGGGGTGGGTGGAGCCTACGAAGCATGCCTGTGGGTGTGCAGCTGCAGGAGGTCGCAGCACTCTGAAGCAACCTTGGCTCCTCTGCAGTAACTGAAATGCCAAGGGGCTCAGAGCAGGGAGCCGCTCCTGGCAGGCTGAACCGAGCCAAGCCAGGCCTCAGTCTAATTAACACCTTCGGTCCAACCCGGGCATTAGAGGTTCACATGCAGCTGCTCACTCTCCTAGACACTGTCGTGGGCCAGGGAATCTCTCTCAGCGGAACTTTGGGGCTTCAGGTGGAACCTTCCAGACGACAGAGGTTTCAGAAGCAGTTTATACTCCGTTAGTGACTAATGAACCAATTATTTTTTATTAAATAAAGGGCCATTTTAATACATGAAAGGAAATAGCTTCTCTCTGCAGGCTTCTCTTACAGAGGTTTTAGTGATAAAGTGTCTAGATGTCTAGAATCCCACCTCCCTGAGATTATTCTGTGTGTGTGTGTGTGTGTGTGTGTGTGTGTGTGTTTTAAGGTGCCAGTAAGGTGGGGGGGAGCTCTGAATACCCCCCAGGAACCTCCTCCATCTGATAGAGTCACTTATCAGGCTGAACTGCAAGGTGACTAATCAAATCAGACAAGGAGCACATTGTAGCTGATTGCAGAGGGCTGCCTGCTCATTTCATTGACCAGCAAATGGTCTGGAACCGTTTATACGCCACGGTCCGCGGCCCCTTGTCCGGCTGCCAGGGGAGCGCGTCGCCGTCGTCATGGAGACGCCCTCACCGCTGCCTGTCCGTTCTCCTCCGCCGCCGGGCCGTCCGCGACGTGCCCAACCTCGCAGCTTGCTAACGTCTTGGCTGACGCACCTCGCTGTCTGTATCGCGTCCAGCGGGCACCCTGCCCACCATGACGGATAGGCCCTGCATCACCCCGAGCCCCCGCCGGGCAACCATACATTTTATCTTAAGTTCTGCTGTGGTTCTTAATTATTTCTAAGTGTCCTTTTCGACCAGGCATGTTTTAGACGACCTGCACTGTGACCCGGGCTGCAAAAAGCGCTTTGCTGCAGTCTTATTACACATAGTCTAATTGCTCCATTAACATGCATAATATATTTACAGCATTCATCAGTTTAAGGTTGGCTTAAATAACAACTTGGGATGTAGACCACCAGTGGTGAGTATTAAACCCTGGAGTATTAGGCTGTAGTGTTCGGTCTTCTCCACACATAGGACAGGCCCACACTCGTGCATTTATGTGGCTGTGTAGCTTTGCATGTAGATCTGCTAAATAGGCACAGAATAAGATGCATGATGACGTTTTAATTTAAAGAGACATCCGTCATCTGCTTCGTGCCGCCTGTTCAACCTCTGCCAAACTTTTAACGGTGATTGCGAAGCACCATAAAAGTGTTGGTGTGCAGTAACTCTTGGGTCGGTAAAGTTAACTCTGACATGCTCCAGATTCCACAGTGGCAGGGAGAAACAGCTCATGATCCAGCAGTTGTGTTATATTACAGTTTTAAGCATTTACTGTCATATGCACCTTTCAAAAGAAAAACAAAATTAGTGAGTCATACCTGTAGTTTTTTTTGTTGCGTCTGAGAATTTAACCTGGCAAATCAAAAAGAATAAACTATTTTTAAACCAATCAAGGCCACCAGAAGGTGAACTTTCTTTTTTTTCTCCTGAAATGTTCCTCCTGTTTTCACACCAGCTGTCTCTGGCACTTGCTGCCCAGACCTGCCAGGAAGCATCAGGCACACACACACACACACACACACACACACACACACACACACACACACACACACACACACACACCCACCCTGGCAGCGAGAGGAGTAGCCGAGCGCTGGCTCCGCCCTTCCTGGTGCAGACGGATGGGTCCCCTCCATCTCTACGGAGCCGGGTGGCGTGGTCCCTGATGCTAATAGGGCACTGTCGGCTATTGGGCGTAACCACGGAAACGCATCAGCTCAGCAGGAGTGTAGATCTGGCATGCTGTCCAGAAGGAAGGGTGTGATCTGTGCTGGGGGCGGATTCTTTCAGCTTTTAGCACCGGCCTG
>JAAGVU020000039.1:11309413-11322837 GCA_011763525.2 Mormyrus iriodes
GGGGGTGGTGTTTGTGTTGTGGGGTGGGGTTTGTTTTCGGTTTATCCCGGGGTGGGGAGGGGGGGGGGGGGGGGGGGGGGGGGGTCCTCACTATGTGGATGCCATCACACCAGCATCGTCATCTCCTACTGCTGATAGATCAAGCAGTGGGGAGAAATCCCTTAGGCTGGAGAAAACCTGACCTGGGCTGTTCTCACGGGGAAGGCGGGGGTGTTGATTTGAGGCTTGCATGATGCGTCACGTTATTTAACTTTCCCTCATCCAGGCTCAGCTTGTGGCCATGTCGTCCCAGTACAGGGTTGGGTTTACTGGGTCGGGCTTCTATCAGCTGCACCCAGAGAACAGTACGGCTGTGTGAGCACCAGAAGGGGGTCCAGTCCCTTCCATATCACTGCCGCATGCCCTTCTGCTGAGAACGGCTGCAGCACCAGAATTGTCCCAGTACAGGGTTGGGTTTAGTGCGTCGGGATCCTATCAGTTGAGCCCAGAGAACAGCATGGCTATGTAAGCACAAGAAAGGGTTCCAGTCCCTTCCATATGACTGACGCATGCCCCTTTGCTGGGGACGACTGCAGCACCAGCTTCATCCACACACCGCTGCAGAAACGTTAGCGAGTTTATGTAAATGGATGCGATTTCGCATACGCCTCAGGGCGTGGGCCGCTGTGTGATTGATGCCGGCCTGGTTTAATCCTCAGCGGAGTTTGCCGTATGGCTGACTCACCGCACTCGTTAGCTGGCGTGCTCCCTACCTTACCGGAGTGTGGTGACTGCACCGTGCCCCGTTCTTGTTATAGCATGCTATATCTGGAATGCTAGCCAAGCTCATTTGGCTGCATAATGCACCGCGCGGGTGATGCTAACCTGTATCATTCCTTGTTAAAGGGCACTATGTGTATGATGCTAAGCTAACCAGGCTAATTTGTCAGTTAGCGCATTTTGTGTGCGCTGCTAATGAGGGCGCTTTCTGGCAGAGTGCACCCAACGTATGATGCCGGCTGTCTCATTACTTGCTAAAGGGCACCATGTGTGTAATGCTAACCAGACTCCTTCCTCTGTAGGTTATTGTGTGTGTTTTGCAAATGCATCAGCACATCAGCCCCCCCCCACCACCACCACCATCACCACCACCGCCCTCCCTCAGGGCCAAGCCTCAAGCACTGGAAATAGCCTGGAAAACAGATACATGGTTTTCAGGACAAAAGGAGACAGTATTTTAGAAAATATGTCAGATTGTTTTTCATCTCTATGTTAAAAAAAAGCCGTGTTTCAGAAAATGGCACTCAGTTTGTTAGCTGTGGATTTTCTAATGTGGATGGCTATATTGAGATCTCTCAGCTCTTTGGAAAATTACCTCAGTGGTTTATTTTCTGAGTATAACAATGATTCAGTGCTTTGATTCTCCGGAGTAATGTGATAAAAGGAAACGGCAAATATAAAACACGACAGCGTCGTACAGACTCGTCTCTGAGCTTGGATCATATCAGTTCCGGCTTTGCTGTAAACGCGCTGGAACAGCCTGCATAAAAAGAGTGCATCTCCACACAAAAATCAGCTATATTCCTAGACCTGCACCTAAGCAAAACTCAGTGGGTAGGAATTAATCCCAGCTTTAATTTTTAATCAGCTTGCACTGGCACACATGCTGTTCGCCTCTGAGTCATTCTGGTGTCTGCTTGTCCAAATTGGAAAGGCTGCTCTGATGTGAGATGTTTCCAGCTGGCCGAGTGTATGCCACAGAAGGGGCGCCTGGTCTTTCTGCATGTTCCAGGGAAAAAGCATGGCCTTCGTGGGTTACTTTGCACATGGGATAATTCAAGGCTGATCTCTGTGGTGCAGAAAGTGAACTGGATGAATCTGTGGACAGGAACATGTCATACCTGCTGTTGCCATGGTGAGCATGCTCTCTTTGTCCTGGATGCTGAACCAGAGATCAGCTAAAGGTGTCCTGTTGGAGCCTCTCTGCAGTTATAATCCCCCTTGGGTCCCCTGCAGAACTGTGTGACTGCCGACTCGGGTCGCTGTATGTCTCCAGGTGTGACCTCTGCCTCGGTGTCCAGAGAGTCTGACCCAGCCGGAGGTTTGTGGGTCACGGATTCTAACCTTTGCGGAGCTGTGGGCAGCCCCACGGCCAGGCTCACAGACGCTGTGGACTCCCCCATCTCGATCTGTTACCTTAATCTGGCATTTATTGCCAATACCTGCCATTGTACGCTAGCCAAATGCAGCATGGGCTGCGAGAAGATGAATTATTTCCCCCCATCTTTCGTGTTGTGTTGCGTGACGCTGTTGAATTAAACGTGAAGGCGTGTCGGACCTGCTCAGAAGCTGAGGCTGCCACTTTCCTGTAATGTATTTGCAATTCTGAATAAAGAACATGAGGTCATTTTCAGAAGGTGTGTAGGGAAGCCTCATCTACCTGGCTGGTAACATGCTACGTTTCACACAGTCATGCTCTCTAATCATTATTAATGGTCCCATACGAGGTAGAAGCTGATGTCATCAAGACTGGGCCAACATTATAAAAAACAATAACAAAGACTTACAAAATAATTATGGATCAGAAAATAATCGATGATGACAAAGACAGAGCACTAGCTTCTACTGCAAGATACATTCACCCAGATGGAGTTCTGATGGACAGTATTTAATAGATGTCCTGGTTTGAGTTTCTTTCAATCTTCATGGCTAAACACCAGCTGAACTATGATCCGGTTACCTGATATTTATGTAGAGGGGGCTGGAATTCTTGTATATGAAGATATTCACCATCAGTTTGTACTGTTTGTATCTGAATCCACCTTCAATTAGTTTACATTTATACAGCAGGATACATTACTGCAGAACCCATGCAGTAAACGTCTGACCAGGGTCAGGGGTTACATCCTCAGTCACTATGCTGTGTCTCATCTTCCGTAAAGGACAGGAACCTTTAAGCTGATTTGTCAGCTCAAATTCCTTTAGTCTCAGCACCAAATGAGAGCCCATGAAATGTATCTGCCGTTCCGCAGTGAACATGAATGGAGAGTGCATCACAAACAACACGCATGGCTCCTGTCATGGGGAATGGCGAGAACATACATCATCATAGTATTTTTACATTAATTCACACCCCGTTTCCATTGGATATTCCAGCCGCGTGTTTAAAGACGTGTTAAATGTGTGAGTATTCTGAAAGCAGTCGACTCTGCTCTTAATTAAGGAGAATGGCCTTGTGGATGCAGATGTGAGCTGACAGGAAACCAGGGATGCGCATATGGACGTGAAATCAGGATCAGATGGGAGATTGGGGTGCAGTCGTCTGAGAACGCGATTCTCGGCAGAGCTGCTGACGGGCAGGTATTACTGTGCTAAAGGGCAGGGCTGACACTGGAGGCGATGCTCCTGACTCGGCATCCAAGCGTGATGGGGTCAGCCTCGGCTTCAGAGCCCAGCGTGCGTTTACCTTCTCTGTGAGCTGGATCCGGCATCGGGGGCTCGCTGATGAGATTCGAGGCTCCTGTAAGAGTCCACCAAGTGAGGATCACCCCCCCCCCTCGAAAAAATGACTAATATAGTAATATAAGCATGTCTCAATTAAGATTCATTGTCCTGGTGTGATTGGATACCTTTCAGTGCAAAGCAGGAATGTCATCACAGACTGACTATAGTCTGACTTTTCGAGAAGCTCAGACAGAGTTGTGCCTTCAAACTGCAGCAATGCTGGCTGGATTCTCCCCTAAAAGCTGCACTGATCTGGCAGATATAGGAACGATGTGTGCCCCCCTTGGGAATAATGAGAGCGGAGCCATGCTTAAAGCGGAATACACTGAAGATCCTAGGGGATGATGCGACTAGTTATATACCTGCCCAATCTGCTCTTTTTAAAATAAAGATCGAAAATACACAGAAACTATAATTACTGGTGTGTGGAGTTAAGTCTTTGTGTACTCTGTTGTCATTGGTTAGTGGAGATTCTGATGTACCTACATTTCGTAAGCTTTGAAAGGATACGGAAAGCAGATTTTCAGGTTTAAATTTTAATTTGAGACAGACACACACATAGAGGGAGGGAGAACAAAGCTGTAGGGTGAGAAAGAGAGAGCCAGCCCACGCGAGACGGTGGGTCCGCTAGGTTTCTTCTTCTTTTCATGTCTGCATGGGAGAAACTTTGAGTTCCCACCAGATTTCAGGTTGACGCATCGGAGCCGGCTGCTCTTTCAGTTCTTTCTTGGAGTTGCAGAGTCATCTTGGTTGCCGCAAGCAAGCAAGCACCCCCATCCCCAACCACGCCTCTATACACCCCCCCCCCCCACCCAAAACCGCAAAACCGATCGCGGATGGTCAGCATGAAGCCACTCTCTGGGGCCGGGTCTCCAGATTCAGCAGTTTCACAGCGACCTTCATGAAGTGCGGATGACCTACCGCTCCGCATCTTCCTTAAGCAGATGAATGAGCCCATGAGCTCGAGGGTCTCGGGTCAGCTTCCCACAATGCATCTGGGGGCTTTTGACCTTGTCCGAACCTCTCTGCACCATTCATATGTGTAAATAACTTTGTGTAGATTTCTTTTGGCAACCAGGCAAAATACAAGTAGCACAGTATGAACTATTTTAGAAATTGGATGAAACTTAAAAAAAAAACTTGCCATTCACCCAAAATATAAAATCCTCCATTAACAAAGAGAGGGCATATTCTTCTGACGGAGGCGTTAAGCCTCATGCGTTGAAGCAGACCTTCGTCAGTACGGCATATCATTACGTTGGCCTTCTGGCAATTCGCAATTGTCCAAGACATTATATTTACTTGAGGCAGATTTTTTAGCCGGCAAACACTACACTTCACACAAAACTCGCGTTCATTCCATATTTTTATTTTGATTTTCTTTTGGGTTCGACTTACAGTGACAGTTTAAACCATTATGTCAAGAAACAGTAGCACCAGAGCAGGTAGACATTGCCCTTTTTCGTTCAGTTCAAATTAGACGTGCTATAATTAATTTAGCTTCGTAACGGTCAAGAACACGTGTCTCTCCTTCTTCTGCATAAAAGTATAGTCCTGTGTTATTTTCAAACATATGCTAAAGAAAAATATAAAGATAAGTTCGTTTCTTTTAAATGACAAGGATTCAAATTAGAAAGGAAGGGCGGCTGCATTTATCATAATCCAAACATGTAATATAGCTTTCATGATGACGGTTATAATATGTGTATATATTTATAAGTATATATCTATGTACATGTATGGCACTTGATTACACGAAACCGATAAAATACTTTTCACAAATGAAAGCAGTGGGTGCTTTGGTGTGTAATAAATTAAGGAAGTCACAGACGTTAGCGGTTGCTGAAACCCACCCGACACTGCTTTGCAATGCAACTTAAAAGCAATGAAATGATTACTTACGTTAAGGTCAGTGGTGTGAGCACAGGCAACTAAAAAACATACAATTGAATGCTAATGTATTATATAGTTTTTAATTTGTAATCATATTTGATTGATATATTCATATTACATATATATGTATAAATCTGAAGTATCTTCTGTCTTCCAAACATAGCCAGTTAGTGTGTTTCATCGCTATGGTGTGAGGTGTCTAAAATCGGTGGAAAACGTTAAAAACACCCAACAACACATACCGGGTACGTTTGGCTTCGGGTGTTCATTAGTGCAAATTACTTTCACACTTTTGAAACTGTAGATCTAGTGTACAAACGAATAGCTGTGCGAACACTTCCAGGGTATGCTTTTCGTCTAGCACTTTTATTTATTCATTATTATTATATATTTTTTTTTTTACAAAATATAAACCTTACTAAAAAGTCGCATTAGTGCTTTCTGATAAGATAAGATAAACATACACACAATCCACATTAATAGTTGCTGTCTATAAAAGACAAATAAAAACCCATCCACCCCGCCTAACTCACAAATGTCAGTGGCAAGCGGAATTTTCACTGTTTAATAATAATCTTTTTATATGCATTGTATCGTCCACTCCGAAGACTACACATAAGCGGAGTCACTAGATTGAGTACGGCCAAAATTGGGCATACTCATACGGGGCAGATCTTTATTCCTGATTTCGTAGATGGACTTCCTCCTGGCCTGCACCCCTCTCACGGCCGTTTTGATCTTCCTCCATCCCAAATGGTTTAGTTCTGCTAAATTGAGCACCACGCAAATCCCACTGACCGCAAACATGAAGACCAGAAACACGGTCTTCTCAGTCGGTCTGGAGACATAGCACTCTACATCTTTTATGCAAGGGTATCGATCACACTCGTAAACTGCGGGGACATTAAATCCGTAGAGGAAATATTGACCTACTAAAAACCCAATCTCCAGCGCGTTTCTGAAAACCACTTGGATAATGTAAAATCTTGAAATACCTTCTTGCCGTCTCATTTTTGACTTAGTAGTTCTCAGGGCTGAGCAGGGGATCTCCTTCACTTCCAAACAGTCGGGCTCCGCTTCCTTCGTCGAGTTCTCCGTGTTTTGAAGTACTCCGTTCACAATGGTGTTTTTGATCTTTTTGCTGTCGTCTCGCTTTATCGGATCTTGATCCTTATCCAGTGACAGGAACACGGTCGAGTACCTCCGCTCCTTTTGTTTTGCAGACTGATGCACCGAGTAGGTAATAAAGCAGAGGCTGGGGGTGCACACCATTATAATTTGAAACACCCAGTATCTGATATGAGAGATCGGGAATGCCTGATCGTAGCAAGCCTGGTTACAGCCCGGTTGCAAGGTATTACACACGAACATGGTTTGCTCGTCATCATAGACTGTCTCTCCAACTATCGCTACAATCAGAATCCGGAAGATCACCACCACTGTTAATAGGATCCTAAGAGAAAACAAAAACAAGGGGGGAATGCAATGATTAAAATAACATATTTTGTATTATGTGATTTAAGTCAGCGACTGCCCTTAAAGGAAAGGTTTACGGTGGCTGTCAACATTTGATTCATAACCTAACGCTTGTTTGGGAGCTGTCCAGTGCTGAAACGCAAAAAAACCATTTTAAATTCATAACCTACCATCATAGCTCAGTCGCGACGACCATCTTATTAAAAGATGCCACAAACATCTATTTTTGTAATATTTATTTGAATGTCACCAATACCAAAAACATAATACTGGGTAACATCCATACTTGATATATTGTCATGTTGCTGCAGTTCGATGTTAATCTGTGCGCAAAATTCTAATGCATGTAACTTTTTTATTTTGGCTACTTTTTATTTTTCTCCTTACCTTCCTATCATAGTGGAGTGCTGCTGGACAGCCGCCTCCAAAAGCCTCTCCAGGATGGTCCATTCCCCCATGTCTGTTCATCCGGATGCAAGAGCTCACAGCAGACTGCACGAATGCTTATGGAATATGGATCGTTTTTACTTTTTTACTCTCCAGAGGTTACGATTTTTATCTGGCCAGGGTGCCCGAGCACACGCCGGTGCTGCCACCGTTGCCGCCCGTAGTCTTCGGTAGCGCTTCACCCGATGATCCAACAACACGCCCGTATGCTTGAGCCCGAAGTGCTGACTGGTTGCTGTATGTGTGCAAAGCCCTCCTATTTCCGATCCCCGGAATAGGATGAGGGGGGGTGCGCACCACGTCTCAATAGAGGAGGCTGGACTTAATGTCTTGCTAGAGCTAATCCCGCTTTAAGTATTGTCCTTCTGCGTCACAACGCAGACAGGTTGGTGGAGAGCAGCCAAAAATGTGAGGATTTCTCTGTTTCATTATTCTCTGAAAGTACAACGAGCGCCAGATTAATCCGTAATAAAATTACTGGTGATAAGATCAAAGTATCGGGGTTGCCTCTAATTTGCAACTCATAAATAAGGGCTGGGCCAGGCATAGTAATGTGCGATTTCAAGATTAAAGTCAGCAATGAAAGATGAGAGTAACGGTGGCGGTGAGAAGCGAGGACTGCGATCACACACTGAGTGTCCTAGCCATCAAGGCACGAAATCATGCTTTATTCTTGACACAGCTGGATGTCTTGACTGACCTTTTTAAATTTGTTCTTGGTTTTGCTTTCACCGCTGGTTATTCTATTTATGGACTGCAGCTCGATTTGTTGCAACGATAAACCTAATAGCGATTATGTGACTCTCCTGGACAGATGCCTTTGCTGCCGGTCCCTTGCTTGGTAGTAAGCCTTTGTTTGTGCGGCACGCACCGATAATGCCGTAGATCAAGTTCACTAAGCGAAAGTATACCGAACCATAATCGCTTTATACGGTTATTTGCGAGCATTTAAAAATAGAAACAGTTGAATAGACAAACCAATGTAATTGACAGAGCTCGCGCATTAAAAAAACTCGGTTGAATTAATGTAATGAACACAAGACCTTGAGGTAAGTTAATCTGATTATAATCATTTCGTTCCATTCTCACAGAAAACATTTTATATCCAAACTATTAGTTTTTTTCAGTCAACTTGGTTAGGAATTTGTGATTTTGTTAGTTTTTTTCCGTTTTTCGTCTGATCTAACAAATTCGAATGGTGAATCAATTATTTTAAAGGTGCTTAGCTGTATTCTTTGATTATTGAAACTTTATGGTCTTTTTTACTGTATAGCACGTCGTTTATGGTGATGCATGCAAATAATACGTAGACTGGCTAATGTACAAATCAATAAAGTGAATGAATGAATGAATGAATGAAATCGTGCACGAATGAGTGAATAAATAAAGAAATCTGAGTTTACACGCCGAACACTCTCAGCAGATTTCCCCCATATTAAAAGATTCCCTTTGGCGATATTTGTACAATAAAATATAAAGCAGCGCCAGCTGATATGATTTCAATATTTCAAGATCATTTTACTAAAATAAAAGATAAATTGAATGTTGTCAGAGTATGCAGTGTATGAAGAGTGACAGCTTTTATTGTTCGTATATGCTATTTTATGTCCTTGGTACCTGCCTGGGAGTCATTCTGAAGTTTACCTTAACCTGTATGTTAAAATTTAGGGAAAACACAGTAAGTGGTATTGCTGTAAGCAGTGTTTATTTTATCCGGTAACCGCATATAAACTACAAAACAAATTGTATTATAATGTAGAATTATGTTTCTGTGGTCACGTGTTTATTTAACTGGCGTATAGATATACATACGCTTAAATTAGGTTTTAAATCGTTCATTTTTACGATTTAAAAAGTACCTTTAATTCGGTACTTCTGTTTTAAGTATTTAATCTGCGACCGTGTGCAACAATTATTTCGTAAAGTCTGTGTATGAGTCATCATAATTATTGAGTAATATACTTATCGAGTATTCTAAGTTATGTTTAGCATTAAATTGGATTCATTTCTGTGCCATGTAATTCGTATTGCCAACAATTTTCACAATTTACCAACTACTCATTTTGAATGTTAAATTTACAACATAGTAATGTCATTAACAACAAACTTTTAAATCGAACCGTTTAACGCCTACGATTATGACAACTTTAAATATTTTTGTGTTTCACTCATGTCTTTATTCAGTGACCCTAACAATTTTACCCATTTATACAGATGGACAGTATACCGGAAAAAATCAGATCAAGTACTTCACTCAAGGGTACAACAGTATGTCTATCTGGGGATGTGACCAGTTTATTTCAGGTATCTTTATCCATTATGCCACTTGCTGTCACCCAAGATCTTTGCATATCAGATGAACAGAATTATTAGTAATTATCTCCAACCTGATTTTTTTTAAAAATTTATAGGAACCTGAATATTACAACAAAATATTATCTGAATTTCCAAAACGTACTGGCTCCTACATGGATAATACTCAGCTTCCAAAGTCTCAGACTAGTACGTGAATAAAAGACAGTTCTGTCATATTTAATATATTTTCGCTTCTTCATTGATGATAAATAATGAAAATAAAAAACACAGCACTTCCCATGTTCTGTGGCTTGTTTATTTATAAACCAAAAACATATCTACATATAAATTGCATCAGTGTGTAAACAAACTGTACATTCAGGGGACATGCTGGAACTTGTCATCTTTGGCATCCCTAGGTGGATGTGCTGTTGAGGTGATGTTTTTGTAGAAAGTGGTGATACTGGGGGTACTTAGAAGCACTTCCTGTGGACGATAGATGGACCAGCTTCGTCGTACTCCTGCTTGCTGATCCACATCTGCTGGAAGGTGGACAGCGAGGCCAGAATGGAACCTCCAATCCACACAGAGTACTTGCGCTCTGGGGGGGCAATAATCTGTAGAAGACAAGAGGGGGAATTCAAAATGAAAACTGCCAATAAGAATGACTGCAATGGCACACTATGGCCACTAGGCTGTCTTAATGGTTGCTTCATTGTTTGCTTGTCAATGCATCCGAAAGACAGGCATTTGGAATGAGGATCACCTTGATCTTCATGGTGCTGGGAGCCAGGGCAGTGATCTCCTTCTGCATGCGGTCAGCAATCCCAGGGTACATGGTTGTGCCGCCAGACAGCACGTTGTTTGCGTACAGGTCCTTACGGATGTCAATGTCACATTTCATGATGCTGTTATAGGTGGTTTCATGAATACCTGCAGACTCCATGCCTGTGATGGGAAATGGAATACATCTGTCAGAATGTGCAGGGATTGGAGATTGGAGAAATAAACGTCAAGCCTTTCAGGCTATCAGAGGGCCACACACTGAGGGTGTTAACAGATACTAAAGCCCAGGTCGCCAAATTCCACTCAGCAGCTGCGTAAATATAAAAAAGGGTGACGTCCAAGCTGCTTCTACCATCGATCATTCACGGAGCAGGCCATTTACTAGTCTGGTATGTGGATAGTAAAATATTTCCACGCCTTACATGTCCTTTGCCCTGATTAGTTCAATGAATAATGTTATCCTCAAACAATGTACCTACCAATAAAAGATGGCTGGAACAGGGTCTCAGGGCAACGGAAGCGCTCATTGCCAATGGTGATGACCTGACCGTCGGGAAGCTCGTAGCTCTTCTCCAAGGAAGAGGAGGAGGCGGCGGTGGCCATCTCGTTCTCGAAGTCCAGGGCCACGTAGCAGAGCTTCTCTTTAATGTCACGCACGATCTCACGCTCGGCTGTCGGGGTAGACTCCTGGCACTTAGCACTTAGCATGAATAGGTTGTATCATTTAAAGGCACCTATACTTTTCTCCATGTGTATATCGATAAATGGAAACATTTGACATAATAGCGCAAGAATCATAAGTACCAGTGGTGACAAATGAGTAGCCACGCTCTGTCAGGATCTTCATGAGGTAGTCCGTCAGGTCGCGACCAGCGAGGTCCAGACGCATGATGGCGTGGGGCAGGGCGTAGCCCTCATAGATGGGCACGTTGTGGGTCACGCCATCACCAGAGTCCAGAACAATGCCTAAAAGAATGAGTAGGTGAGAGAGGAAGTCGTGTGAGAGGAATTTTCTGGCTAGAACATGCCCCCATCCATGGAGACCTACATTATTTCCATGTTTCCAGCTGGATACCTCTAAAGTGATTTGGGTCAGGTACTTCGCTCAGGGGTACAAGTGCTTTTCTTCTCAGAAGCTGAAAAAATGAACTTCTCTTCACAGTCTAATTCCTTAACCATCATTCCACTTCCCAGAACAACAAAACTGGAATGTCCCACGTAGGGTGAGATGAGAGAAAGCGCGTCAGTCATGTGCATAATCTCACCTGTGGTACGGCCAGATGCGTACAGAGACAGGACGGCCTGGATGGCGACGTACATGGCCGGGACATTGAAGGTCTCAAACATAATCTGCGTCATCTTCTCACGGTTGGCTTTGGGGTTGAGTGGGGCCTCTGTCAAAAGGGTAGGGTGCTCCTCAGGTGCCACACGGAGCTCATTGTAGAAGGTGTGGTGCCAGATCTTCTCCATGTCATCCCAGTTGGTGATGATGCCATGCTCGATAGGGTACTTCAGCGTCAGGATACCCCTCTTACTCTGAGCCTCGTCCCCAACGTAGGAATCTTTCTGACCCATGCCGACCATGACACCCTGAGAGACAAGAAAGTGAAACAAACAGAATACAGAAACAATTCAATATTGAAACGACTGTTATTTACAGTGTATTTATGACAGATAATTAATGGCAATGAACTCCTAGCGGAACGGTTTATCACGCCGCACCTGGTGACGCGGGCGACCGACGATGGATGGGAATACGGCTCTGGGCGCGTCATCTCCTGCAAAGCCCGCTTTCACAAGGCCAGAGCCATTGTCGCACACCAGAGCGGTGGTCTCCTCGTCATCACACATGATGCCTGATGAGGACCTAGTGAAATGACCAAACACAAAAGTCTGACAATCAGCAGATACCGCAGAAAATAAACGAGGAGACAAAAACAGAACTATAATGTAGATATTCGCAAAATTATTATTTGTTTGGTTAATCTCGTTCTAAAGCGGCAAATGTTTCTAAGTATGTCGTCAGGAAAATCGTTCCGTTACATTCCGTTCCGGCACATTACTTTCTATTCAATGTCTTGAAAAACATAAAAAAACATTCCAGTACATCTAGAACGTTTAATACAACGAAAAGTAACACATTAAAATCAGAATTTCATTTAGACGTTTCTTTGAAAGTTCTTCGGCTGGATTTTTGCAGTTCTCTGCAATAGCAGAGCCTGATACATGAATAAAAATACAAAAACATCCAATTGTGTATCCCGAAAACGATGAAAGTGTGAGCGCTTCAAAAAAATAATGATAATACAAAATAAAAATACGGTAAGTTCTCCTAGTAGTGGGTGACTGTGCGCCAGCTATACTGCCGTACTCACCAGATCAGCACCTATAGACCCGGATCTTGAGTAAACGGCGGTGTGGCGCTCCGGGCGAGCGCCAATTTATAGCGCTAGTAGCGGTGCTACGGGCCGCGGAGCGCCGTCTCCTTATTTGGTCACTCTACACGCCATCGGGCGCTGCGAGCCCATTAATGGAAGACCAGCTGCAGGCTTCAAGGACCGCAGTCCATGTATGGAAGGCCAGTAGTTCAACATGTTAAGAACAGGGATACATACAAATAAACAAACAATTAAATCTAAATCGGTGTAATAGTTGTGTACTCACTCGGACCTGGTTTACAGCTCCTATTTGGCACCTTTCCCTTGTTCCATCTGGCTTCAATACCAATACGCTATACATAATCCAGTAATAACCAAGTAAAAAACCTGGATGAAAAATAATTTGGTGGCACCTCTGATTCTTTTAGTTTTTTACATCTTTCTTTAAGCATCATCAGTGTTCACATGTGATGTAATGGGTTATCCAATTCGTTTGAGATCTACTCCAGAAATAGGTTTGAACTTTGGTATCGGCGGATTGCTAGGTATGGTATTGTGCATAATGCTTCTATCTGTAGTTGTTATGTTGTATTAGTTTAAATACTAGAACTCGTGGCCATGAGTGGAAATTAGCGGGAGAACATTTTAAAGTAAATTTGAGGAAGC
>JAAGVU020000039.1:11322937-11333107 GCA_011763525.2 Mormyrus iriodes
CCCCAAACGAGCTTGATGGGCCGAATGGCCTCCTCTCGTTTGTACATTTCTTATGTTCTTATGTTCTTATGTTCTGTATTATGTACTAAACCGAAGGGTCGAAATATTAATAATTATTTTAATGAAGTTTCAAAATGATATTTATTGCATCCTATTATTTGTCAACTAATGTCAGAAGTTGAGCCCAGGCGTATTTACGTATTTTATTTTCTTTCGGGTGATACTGGCATAGTAGAATTAAAATATGTATTTAAAATAATGGACATTTACAGTTTAAGAATTATCCTTCGATCCCTCGGTTTTACTTAGGTAATTGGGTATTGGCTTAGAGAACCAATTATAATCAAAATACATTTTTGGATCAATATATCTAAATTCTGAAGCACAGGTCTTCATATACAAAACCGCAGTTCATTAAAAATATAAGGTTATAGTGCCGGGAATGCAGTGAAAGCTAATTTAATTAACAGCTGGAATTTGCTTCTACATTAGTCTATATTGCTGTTGCTGTAAGCCGATGTTTTTCAGTTGAGACACCTTCCAGTCTATATCTCCATCAGTTATTTTTTCATAATTTAATAGCTAATATGTTTGCTCAAAGAAAGCATGCATGAAATATAATTTAAGAAGTCTATACTGGTCAGGAAATAAGCACTATATGTAAAACCAGCGCATAAAATAGTGGGCAGAATGTTACATTATTTTTCATTTAAATGAGTTAGCTGCCTAATTCTCACTAGGCCAGTGTGCTTAGGATACACTGTGATTTGCTGGTGTTCTCTACGTATGACATGTGATACTTTGGCCATTCAGGATGACGACGGCAAACATGACCCCTCTGACGAGCTGGAGCGCTCTTTATATAGCGCCTTTATCTCTGGGATCAAAGCAGTAGAATGACAATGGAGATCTAACAGGCACTCTACTGCGAGCGTGAATTTAATGCAGGTAGCAAGATATCTCACACAGAAAGGACAGCAGCAACAGCTGGTGTGTTACTGTGCTTTTGTGAGGTCCAGAACACGCTGCAGTTCCGACACCGGAAACAGTTGCCCTGACATCCATGTGCGATTTCACCGTGAATACAAACGTCTTGCATCGGCCACCGTCTTCTGTTTTTAGGATTTCCTGTGGAATAAGCCCCAGTGACAGCACTTAATGCTGAAATGTTTGTGATTTTACCTCACCCAATGCACTTCTGTGTCAAATATATATATTCATAATATTTTTTTTTACCATAGAGTCATTATGCGTGTTTTGAATTCTGAGTACATTCTTCCCTTTATTCACAGCCGAATATAGATGAGATATCACAGTGGCACCAGCCATAACTGAACGTGCTGAGGATTAATAAAAGAATCTTCGCCTTAAAAAAACCATGGCCAAGGTGTGGCACGTGCTCAGGACCACCTGTTCCCACTCGATCAGGCCCTGAGATGTTTCCCTTTGAAAGACTGTTCCAAGATAGCCAAGAAAAACAAGCAGCCATCACTCCCGGCAGCTGATGGTTGCGGGCTGACCTTTGACCTCATAATGGCCACCCATATGGCTTTCTGGAACCTGCAGACGGGAGATATGTGGGTCTCACTGACAGTACTGGTCGTTGTCTTTAATAACGTGGTCACACAGATTGGATGGGGTAAGGGATCGGTCGTGGTTTTACAGCTTACTACCCCTCCCCCATTTACAGGAACGACTCCTCTCAGGTCTGAATTCACCTGACAGACATGGGGGGGGATTAAAGACGTGCAGGGGGTAGTAAACCACAGCAGAAGGATGCGGCCAACCAGTGAAATAAATAGGTCATACCTTCTGATGGGACAGAGGGGGAGGGGAAGCTCCTCACACCATACAGGCCGGATTCACGCGTGTCCGCGGCTCCCTGTTTTAACAGCTGATGCCCCGTAACGCCTCTTTAACCCCTTCTGGGCCTCCCTATTGATCGCCATGGCCCACTCTGGCATCACCTGCCGGCCATATTAGGAACCATCTGTTCCTGTAATGCCGGGGGTGGGGGTGGATGTCTCGCCTCCTTTTCCTGGCAAATATCATGCACCCACACGTATCGCACTAGTTGTCAATGTTTTGTACATATAGCGGGGAGCTTAGCTGCTGAAAAAAGGAAATGATTACGTACGGTCACCAGGTTTGCAGCATCCGGTATCGTGGGGTGACTAAAGAGTACCCTGGGTGACGTATATGGAAGCAGGACCACCGCAGAGAGTATGAGAGTGAAATTAAATATCAGTGTGCGATTAATTGGATATCCTCTCTCTTAGTCTCCCGCGCCGAAGCCCAGGGTGGGGGTCTGCTCTTTCCATCCCCAGCATCACGGCCAAATGAAATATTTATACACATCACTCGTCCTCACTACATCACTACTGTGGGGGGAAGGGCGGGGGGCAATATTGGCACATCGTGCCTGCCCTTAGGACATCTGGGTACAGATTTGGGTCTAGTTTAAAGAAATCAAACTAGGACTCATATTGAAGTTAAAAATACAAATATCGCACTTGATGATTTGGGACTGAAGCACATCTCAAAGTATTTTGGGAAGATCAGGACCCAGTATTTAAAACCACCCCTAGTCGTTTGGCAAAGAGTCTGGAAAATGAGGTTAAGCAATGCTTGGAAATCAAAAAATGTAATATTCATGGAGTCATACATAAATAGCTTAATCTTTGAACGCGTGGCTGTCCCAGCGACGGTATACGCCCGGCGATCTGCTTTGGGAAAATCCCGCTTAGGTACTTCCCAGTCCTCCGGCTTGGAATATTTTATGTGGTGCGTGATGGATGGGTATTAAACCTTCCGAGACGGCGAACAGCCACTAAAGGTAGTGCTGATTTAGCAGAGAAACATGAGAACGCAAATGAGGCTTTATAGGGAAGGCCAAAAACATGCCGTGTATTTGCATCTCTTTCACTGTTTTCTTTGTTAAATTTGGGCTGGAGCAGAGGGGATGTTCTCCTGAGATGAACTCTAACCGGATCGCTGTGTGTGACGGCGGCACCGTCGGTCCCACCTGACAGCCACAGGCCAGCTACACTCCTAACTGCTGCAGAGATTAATGTCAGCTCTTAAAAATCTTTTTACCAAAGAATCAGGAGATGCAGGAGGGAGACTGCTCCATGACGATAATTTATGAGTTCGGGTAGCCTCACTGATTGATAGTCCTTTGTCAGATTTGAATGAAGTAAACTTGATGGTGTAAAATGTCAAAAAAAATCACAATCATTTATAGTTTTTTCTTGTAGTGTGTTTGTTTGTTACTTCCATCAGAAAGTACTTCTATGCCATGTTTTTAAAGCAGAAGACAATCAGCTTCAATGATACAGGAGGATAAATAGTGTTGTAGGTGCATTTTTTTGCATCCTGACCACGACCATTTTTAGCCATCTAAAGCTGGGTGTGTTTGGACAGGCGACGTAGAGAAAGTCTTAGGAAATGAAGTCTTGGTGTATGTAGTAATGATTTTAATAAGTGAATAAGGATTCATCGGAAAGGGAACCTCTATGTGGTCCTCATTTCCAGCTTGTGTTTTTCCCAGAAAAACGTTTCAGCGGAAAGCCGACCAGCAGGCTCCCTGCACGCTATTACCCCACCCCGACGAACACCATGGAACTCCTCCGGAGGAGGCGAGATGAGGTGGTGAAAGGGCCTCACAGGTGGTCAGGGCCGGAGGACAGAGACGGCAGGGTGGGGTGGATGAATCCTCTCGCCTCTCCACCTCTCAGGACCACCCAGGCAGGATACAGGGACACCAGAAGACAGACAGTCACACACACAATACGGAGCATCTTGCAAGTCAACCCTTGGTGTGTGTTGGAGGGGTGGGGGGGTTATCATTCGCACCTCAGCCAAGTAATAGACCCAGCAGCTGGAGCCGCAGTACCCAGAGGGACAGGGGAGGACCCTGCTCTGTGAAATGATCCCTGCATTTCAGACTATGACGAAACCCACAGTCACATCACTGGATGTGAGGCCTTGGATGTTTACCAAAAGCATCCTGATTGGTCGCCACGACGATGCTGCAGGTCCACTCGGCTGCCTTGCTGCACGTGTAGCATATAGCAATAAAGCCGCTATTGTGCCTTTAGCATTTTCAGTGCAACGCCTGGGAGAGAGATGCGATTGAAAACAAGTTAAAGTTTAAGCAGGGGCTGGGTGCACCGCTCAATTGCAGAATAAAGTCATTCCAGGAGCATTCCTGCAGCTACAGAATGACTGATTCAGCAACAAACTAGATAGAAATCTACAGAACAATGAAACAGATCAATATACCAGAGCCGGGGTCACGCTGGACAACTTAAAGATACAGGAAAGCAATTGAGCCTGTACCGGCTAATGGGAACCCAGTCAAAATCTATGCCCAATTTAGCCCCCGTGCCAGAAATCTCTGATACTCCCACGGGAGATCGAGCTGGTGACTAATGGCAGTGGGGGAGGGGGGGCCCTATTCCAGCTCTGTGGAGGAACTAGGCCGACGGGGGGTGCACCAGCAGACCAGTGGCGGAGCAGAGCAGGGAGGAGTACACGGAGGATCACAGAGTACCAGTCCAACAGGTCACTGGTAAATGTTTAATCTGTTTAATCCAGCCCAGTGTCATAGAAGCTCATCCATCACCAGCCTGTGTCTGTCCAGCCTCCATTACTGTTAAAGGCTCAGGAGACATTTTCAATAAATAAGGTGACTGACCCACACAGACTGAGAGTAACCCGGAATACGAAATACAGACTAAATTATTCAAATTATAGTGTAGATATAAAAATTATGGAACAAGGGTAATATGTGTATCCAAGGGTAATATTTTTAAACCATGACATATTTTTTGTTAGTGATAAATGACACCTTTATTGAAAACCTGTAATTACGTGCAGTTTATTGTTGAACAGGTGAATAAAATACAGGCTTCCACAAAGGACAGAAACAGGTGATGGGGTCCGTCAAACACGCTGAGACATAATCACATGACTCCATTGTGTGTGTGTGTGGTTAATGTATATATTAGATTGTGGGGACCAAATGTCACTACAATGTCATAAAAACCTGCTATTTTGACCATGTGGGAATATTTTTTCTGTCCTCACAAGGATAACCTAAATTTTATTTTAAAAAATCTGTGAAGGTAATCAGAAAAGTAAAAATGTCCAAAGTCTTGTATTGTGTTTGGTTACTCATGGTTAAGGTTAGGGCTGGGTGGGGGTTAAGGTTGTCATAGTTGGGATTAAGGTTATGGCCATGGAAATGACTCGAGAGTTCACATAAAGATATACTGTGGATACCTAATCTGTGTGTGTGTGTGTGTTTGTGTGTGCGTGTGTGTGTGTGTGTGTGTGTGTGTGTGTATGTGCACGTGTATGTCTTCAGCCGATCACACTTACTTCACATCTTTGGCAGTCTAGTCAGGCCAGTTGAAGATACCCCGGACAGGGGCACGCTTGTCATAACGGGGGTATTTATGGGCAGAGGGGCCTGAGGTTCTGTGGGGTTCCTACCTCCCCAGGCCTGAAGCCCATCAGGCAGCCTCACCGACTCCTACGTAACGCACTTCTCCCTCGCCCGAATGGTAAACACCCGCGACTCCAAGGTACAGCCACTGGCGCTAATGATTCTGCTGGACAAGCTCATTAGGCTTAATGGCTGAGTGCGCAGCCTGTCCAGGGTGAGAGACGCCTCCATGTATCGTCACAGTGCAGGACGGCGAGTGCATAAACAGTGATGGGGTAAATGTCTGAGAAAATGTGGAAAACAAGAGCATCTATCAGACGGAGCAGGGCTCAGGTTTCAGTTGGAGATGTTCATGATGTATGGATCAAGTCTCTGTTCTGAGATAGTCAAATGTCTCATGAAGTAGTGTTATGTATAGCTACAGTAGTCTTAACACAACACACCGTATGCAGACACCCATCCCAAAAACTGCATTCTGGATCTTCCTGGGGCACGACAAACCCAAGATATTAACCCAAGTCTTACATTGTGAGAAGAGGCAAACTCAGGCCTCAGTTCCAGGAAGCATGTGTTTTGTTTACAAACTCACAGATAAATGTTTAATGAATGAATTTGAAAGTAAAATGTTAAGCTCCTTTGGGCAAATCTTATTCGAAGCGTGGTATTAAAATTTGATCTGACACAATGGAGTGGCATCTGACACACACACACACACGCACACCCACACATGCACACACACACACACAGACACATACACCCACACACATACACACACATATATATTTTTTTTAACTGCACATGCTGTTGTACAGTTTTTAAGGTTTCATTACGGGGAGGGAAATTAGACACTGTTTCAAAGTGTCGCTCCCAGTCTCACCAGGAACATCCAGTGAGCAGGTGACGGTAGAGATGTCTTCACAGAAATGCTCCCTATCTGTCAGTATCTGTCCCTGCACACACAAACACACTGCAGTCAGTTATTTATACACTAAATATATTACACTGTGAACATGATAAATTGCACAATAAGCCAAGCCTTGCCAAAAGGCCTTTGACAGAGCAGGGTCTGGCTGTGCTTAAGAGCACTCCTTCCTGTTTATTCCATGGTACGTGCTGGTTCTGCGAGCGAGAGTGCGATGCTTACGCACTGCGTACAGGAAAGGGGCAGGTGGGAGCGGAGCATGAATCCCAAGGGCCAGATCTGCTTCATCCAGGTGCCAGGATCTTTTGGGGGTGGCCTGGATTAGCCCCCGGTAACTCTCCATGCAAAGGTGAGTGCCAGGACAGGTCCGCAGAGGAGAGAGAGGAGAAGGAGCAGGCCGCAAAGGATGATGGAAACAGAAGCAGAGGGGAAAAACGACACATCGCTCCTCATCTCAAGTTGAGGAGTTCAAGTTCAAGTCATAAGTCGGGAAACCCACCTCTAACCTTACATTAACCAGTGTCTTAATAACATATTTATTATAGCCTGGACTTGCCGTCTACATAGAGAAACGGTGGTCACGTGTCCTATGCTAATCAGTCTACTACACACAAATATCAACAGTGATGAGCGCTGGATGAGCTCCTCAGGCAAAAGCCATCCTTTTAAATGACAACAGTGTCGTTTTTACAAGTTCGTCTTGCTTCTTTTCCAGACAAATATAAGGAATTGTAAATTCAAATGTCCCTGCATTACGATTCCCGGAATAGACTGTGGGTTTGTGCTGTTATTAAAAGACCAATGCACAGTCCCAGGACAATGATAATAATAATGCAAAGCAATTTCAGATTTCAGACCTCAAACAACAATTTCATCTTCATCCCGCTAGCAGAGTAATTAACCAGAAGGCTACTGATTCAAATCCTGACATTGTACCCTTGATTCTGCATCAGGAAAGTATCCAGCCGTATTAAGAACATACAAGTTACTCTGTATGCCTAGAAGCACGATAATTAAACGGTTATTTTCTGTGACTCGGCGGCAACATAGTCAGCCATCGAAAAGAGTCCTTCTGAGAACTTAAGCCTGTCTCTCTGTGAAGAATCAACTTTTATGGTGCGTAAACACTTTCCTAATCTTTATGTAAAAGCTTATTAATCTCAGTGGTCGTCTGCACATAAAGCATGTGTGGATATGATGAAGCAGTAACTGTAAATACATTAGGGTCCCCGCTCATTAAAAAAGTGCTTGTTCTTGCTACTCCATGACTAAGAGGATGATCCCAACATTCTGCTGACCAATAAGAGGCAATATTAAAAACATTAAATACAGTCGTTCTCCTTACTTCGGAGCTTGTTGCGTGTCATCGCATGCATTATCCTGCACTGCTGCCACCGCGGTTGAAAAGGCCTAACTGTTGCATTCGCTAAGGTGGATTTAGCTCATATGGAAGTTGTGCGTTTTCCTGGTGTAAGACCGCTAGCACTGGGCTTGTGCTGGCTGTTATCAGAGCGAAGCAGATTGGCTGGCGGGGATAAAGCTTAGGGATTTAGACCGCTCATAAATTGAGCCTTGAAAACCGTCTACGACAAGCGCAGGTTGGCCTAATGCGCGAATGTCGGAGGAAAATGAGGCAAAATGAAACCCCACGCATCTCTGGAAGGCAGGGGTGGTTTAATGTCATGCACGGCTCGTTACTTTCCGGGTAATCCTGTTCACACCGGCTCGTTGACAGTGCTCGTCCCCCAGGACAAATGTCTAGCTACCCACTGGCTATAGTGTATCTGACAGAGGGGCCATCAACCTTGGCCTGGAGGTAAGACCCGATAGGTAAGCAACAGCGCCCCTAGTGGTAATGATGTGGGGATCATGTGTCTTTGCAAACACAAAGCTGCTGTTGTTTTAGATAAATCTCAACAGGCCATTATCCCAAAGACAAGCTGTTTATTAGGCGTCAATCCTATAAGCAAACCCTCAGGACTCTGCGATATGGGCCAATTAAGAGTGTTACAGCTTCATTACCGCTTCCTAGAGACGCTGCACAAAAGAGCACGACTCCATGGGGGTCAAGGCTGCAGTCAGCATCTAACGTCTGGCTGGCAGTTTCAATAATGCTATTTTCATGTAGTTTTTTTGAGTCTGTGTGGTGAAAGAATACCACGGAGTGCCCACTGGGGGATGCTGGGAAATGCACTGCGATGGGTCTTCATGTAAACAAAACGGCGTAACTGATGCCCGGACAGCCGTGCCGGATTACTGCAGACGATCGCGTGAGGCGCCGTGGCTGACTCCAGGAGCTGCCGGGGCAACGGATTTACACGGTTCTTAAACCAAGGAGCAAAAAATCAGCAGCCTGAAGAAGAGGCAGACTGGGAGGGACACCGGCTCACCCCTGGGGGAGACAGGGGTGTAGTTGCAATAGGGTACCAAAAAGCAACCAATTATAAAGAAAAGATCGAGTAAGTAAATAAAAACTATGGTGCAGGTCTACAGTGAGATTATACCTTACATATATGCGGCTATGAAGAATCCAGCCTGACATAAGCAAATGATGGAGAGACAGAGAAGCTGTGATGTTTGAGTCACATCAATGTGGCACACTAATGGCCCCGGGAGGCCGTCCCACACTGATCTGAGCACCTCATCACACAGCAAGGAGACGCCCCAGAGCATGTGGCTTGGTGGCGCATGGGTTCAGATCCCGCCTTCGCTCTGCATGGGGGTGGACCCTATATATTTCCCCCATGTCTTCCAGCTTCTCTGTAGGTACTCTGGTTCCCTCCCGCAGCCCAAAGGCATGCAGCTAGGAGGCCTGGTGTCCATTCATCGCCCCCAGTGTGTGACTGTAACCCTATACTGGATAACTAGCTGGAAGATACATGGATATAAATACAGACACGGCTTGAAACAAAATCAGAATGCGCTTCAGTCTGCCTCCAAACACCATATGCCTTTATATTAATAGCCCTCAGAAAAAAAATACACCAACTCAGTATTTTACCAAGTGACTAACATACAGGTTTTCATTAATCCAGCGAGGTCCCCCTCGCATATTCACGCTGGTGGGGGCTTGTAAGCGTGAGGGGCCCGCAGCACCTGTGCTCGTCAGCACGGCAGAGAGCAATGCACTTGGTCTGAACGTGCTTACTGGGGGTCGTCCCCCCCAGACAGAGCACCCCTGTGTAGCGGGACGCCTTGCAGCGAGGGGTGGGGTGCACGAGCTGTTATATCTGCCACTTCGTTCCCCCCCCCCCTGGGTAACAAAGCAGAGAGGCATTTCACCAGATGGCAGAGTATTGCCGGAGTTTTCCGTCCTCCTGACTTATTCATGATGCACAAACGCCTGGGGTATGGAGGCAGAGTCAGGACCCTGGTGCCGACGCTAGCGGACTTGGAAGGGCGCACATGTCCGCCCCCCCGCCCATCTCCCCATTTCCTGAAGGCCTCTGGACCACGAACTGCTCCTACATCATAATAATGGCTGTCTATCCATCCTCCTTGATGCCGCATTACCCAGATACATTCCTTCTGCTGTAACTCTCTATTCCCCAATTTTGGGTTAAGTTTCTCTCAAAAAAACATATCCCCACTTGCTGGAAATGAGTCACCCCCCCCGATCGCCTTGTGCAGAGGTAGATTGATTTCAGGCTTCTTGCTGTCTGCGTATAGCCCCCCCCCCCCCCCCCACCACCCCACCCCCCCCCCTCCACGGACAGGGCCCTACTATCCCCGCGCCCCCCAGCCGCCAGCCACTCCAAGTGTGCAAAGAGCGCCCTCGGCCCCCCGCCCGGCCACG
>JAAGVU020000039.1:11333207-11362711 GCA_011763525.2 Mormyrus iriodes
GCACTGCCCCCCTTGTGAATATAAAACAGGGGCCATCGATTCCTCCGAGCCCATTTAGAATTCTATCAATGTCAATTGAATTTCCCCTGAGCGCCACGCAGGAGAGCCGGTGTCCGAAAATGAGTTTGCGTTAAACAGGCACGTTGCCCCCCTGGCGTGTTCGGTTAAGTGCAAACCAAACAAGCCGCCGCCCACTCCGCGGCCCGTCACCTCGCTAACGGGAGGCTTCCCTCCCTAAACGGCTGCTGTGCGTTCGGCCGTGAAATGCAATTTGAATGGTGACGTGATGAAGGGATGGCTGTGTTGGAAGCAGCGGTTAGTGAGGCCAACCCTGTCAAAGCTTGCCGCCCCCTGAGGACCCCCCGCTGTACCTTTTGAGGAAGGCATTCAACCTGAACCGTTGGTACAATAACCGGTGAAAGAGAACGACTAGGGCTTTGGCAGCAAAAGCCGGCTGTATAAAATGGAAGAGCTTGTTAAATGCCAGTGTCTGTCTTAGATAAAGGTGTGGGGGCATTAGCCCGGTTCTGATAATGGTTCTGCTCATGTTTGTTGTCGAGAAGACATGACAGCATTTGTCACGCTTGATGTCTTCTTCATTTTGTTGTGACTGGTTCGTCCTGCATCGGTTCAGTTTCCCAAGAAAAAAACAAACCTGCACCTACTGGTCTCTTGTCTTGCTGATGAAGAACAAGCAGTTTCATAGCTGAAGCCAAGAAAGATGTATTGAATGAGAGAGGAAACAACATCCTTTAGAAACTTAGGAAGCAATCTGTAAAACGACAGGCCGGCAGCCTGCCGGGGAGTTGGGGGGGGTCACAAGAGCTCAATAAGCTGTAAAAAAATAGCGCGATACTGAGATTTCAAGAGGGATTGACCCTGGGATTGTGTGTGTGTCCGTGTGTGAGTGTGTGTGTGCACAATAAAAATAAAGTAAGGGACTCAGCAAGCACCAGAACCTTCGGAAAAAGCTCCCGTCTCGAGCTCAGTCAGGTGAACGTGCACATAAGGTTAAACCACACCTGTCACTCACACCAATCAATGTGCAGGTAGAAGTACCTACAGTCCTGTGCTAGAAAGTGAAAAATAATGCAAACGCAAGTTGTGCTTGAATTACAGTTAGGAGTCAGTGCCCGTGCCCAGAAGGTCGTTGGTTTGAATCTCATGGCCTGCAGAGTAATCATATCACTCTTGAATCGTTCAGCAAAGACCTTTTCCCTAAAAACTAGTCCAGGGACACCAGAAAAATGGCTTATCCCAAGCTTCATTCAGATATGGTCATGGAATATGTAAAAACCAAATAATTCATACGTTTCTCAGCATGTAGTTGGTGAATAAAATACCATTATTAAAAAATGTATCCGTGCTCCGTGTATGTGCTCTTAAAAATATTGTTTAGGAACAAACTATACTTTGTTGCAGGGTGGATGTCACATTACCGTTATGCAATAGTGAAAGGACAGCGTTGTTACTCCCAGGGCGGTGTGTGTGGGGTAAATGAGCACGGGTGGTGTGCAGGAGGCGGGCATCGGGAAGCCAGCGGCGGCCGTCCCGCGAGGCGCCCAGCCCTCCGTCACACGGCTAAGCAGCTAAATGTAGCAGCAGCAGAAGATGACCTCTGACACCCAGCCTCTAATTTAAGAGTCCCGTGCCGTGACTCTCATGCAGGAAACAATTCCTCACCAAATCTAGCAGCACTCGAAAATCTGCAGCTGCGTGAAGCCGGCTGTCGACCGGCATTAATGGAGCAGGCTGGGAAGAGGCTGCGGGGTGGAGGTGCGTGTTTTTGTCCCTTTTCAGTGAGGGCTTTTTAGAAGGGCGGCTCGCCGGTTAGGTCTCCGCATGAATGGTTTTCCGCACACCATCCGACGGGACCTTCCCAGGCCGCGGCCCCTAACATTCCCAGGCACAAATTAAACTCGCACACAAGCTACTCGGGCTTCTAAAAATATAACGGAGCTCCCTGCGCCTGCAGGTACCTTCGAGGTGACATTTCAGAAACAGCAGCTTGGTGTCCTGACCCCCTCCCACTCGCCACCCGCCATCCGCCACCCCACGTGCAGCTATGTCTCAATGCATGGATGGTCTGGGAAGTCGTAGGAACCCACCGCAGCCTTCGGATGTGGCATGTTTCGGCGTGCAGTGCTTCGTGGCTGGTGCTTTAAAAACAAAAACGATAACACCTTTAGACATGGTGCATTTTCAGCCTGCAGTATAAAATCTCCTAGTGTGGCTAAAAGTGTTATAGACAAAGCAGAGGATATTCAAACAGAGACCGCATGCTGACAAACTCTCCTGTCCCAGTCGGCAATGCCCCATCCTTTTATGGCCCAATATTACTTAGTATTTAATAAAACAATCCCATCCATCCCTCCATCCTTCCATCTTATCCAGTATAGGGCTGAAGTAAAAGGGTAATGATGCTGTACAGCAGTTTTTTTTCACTAAGCAAGGATTAGGATTACTAGAGTTAGGTTTGAAATTAGGGTTAGGATTAGGGCTAGGGATAGGGTTAGGGTTAGGATGAAGATGAGAGTTTGGGCTGGTATTAGAGATTAGAGGGTTGGTTTATGTTTGGTATTATGGTTAGTACTAGGTTTATAGGTAAGTTTTGGCTTTTGAGGCTGATCCTGGGCTCTCTCTGTACTTTAGAGGAGGCTCCAAGTCACTCTTGTCCACTTGCTCCTGCAGCCACAGAGAAAGGGCACCCTGGCCTGTCAGGGCTGTGCTCGTCTCCTGCAGAACTTCATGCCGTGACAGCATTATCTATCTATCTATCTATCTATCTATCTAGCTATCTATTGTATAAACAATCATGGAAAATTGTTCAGATCCATAGATCAACTGACCAGGATAAGTGGTTGGAAGATGTATGGGTTACAGATGTGAGTAAGCAAAGATCAGATCCATAAAGTGGTCAAATGCAATCTAGTAAATACATTCTGTGATTAATGTAATTGATGTTTCCATTATTTGACCAGCTAGAAGATCTGCAATAGTGTCACACTCCCATACAGTATTCATGTTTTAATTGTTTGGCTTGTTAATGTTGGTGGTGAAATATCCTTATAACATGAGATTTCTGAAATGCAGAAGGATTGTTGTTCTGATGTCCTGTGTGATGGATCAGTGCCTTAAGACCTTAAAACAACAAACACGAAGAAAAGCAAATAAGCAAAGCGAAAACTGACAGACGAATGGATGGTTGGATTTTGCTTTGCATTAATGTGGCCAGTGGTCTTTGTTCTAAAAAGGTCACTCTGCCACTAACAGACAACAAAATATGTTGCCAAAATATAGCCGATTCTTCAGCTGCTAATTAAAAAAAATCTGCAGCTAATGAGTTTATGTTTGAGAAGAACTATGGGGCCTGCTCACACTGTAGACGAGGCTACTCCTAATTGAATCACTGGGCCAAATCTACAGGGTCCAGCACGGGGTCTTTCAATCCCTGTAGCTATTTGCTAACGTGGTGATGCCTAGTACTGCTCAGTGCTCTCCTGCCAATAATTAGATTAGTGTGTGACCACCGTGGTGCCTAGTTAGGGTTTGACCTTAGCCTACCTCTATGTTTTCAGCACAAATGAAGTGATGTTGATCCAACTGAGGGTATGCCACAGGGAGAATACACAGAAGATACACTCAGGCAAACTCAGAACATGCACAGGCAGCTTTGATTCATTGTGTATAGCCCAGTGATGTGCTGCAGTGGTTAGTGTGTGCTGCTGGAATGCCAAAGCCACCTGGCTAATGCGCATCGCTAGCTACAAACATTTAACAAATCCCATGGGCACTGCACCGTTAAACTGTGGCTACTGGGGCAGTAGTGCACGCTCTGGTAGCTGAACTGCTTATAGGCATGTTACGTCACAGAGGCTTATCATGCAGCACACAGATATGCGACTGGGATCATGTGTAAAAAGCCCCCCGATGCGAACATCCATGTGAAATTGTGACTGCACTTGAACTCGGCTGTCTCTGCCATGCCTGCAGTTGGTGAGGGAGGTGGAGGAATCAGGCACCTACAGGGACACCTGGGTGGGGGCCTGTGGTCGGTGAGGGAAGCGGCAGATTCAGGCACTTACAGGGACACCCGGGTGGGTGTCTGCGGTCGGTGAGGGAGGTGGCGTATTCAGGCACGTATAGGGACGTCTGGGTGGGGGCCTGTGATCGGTAAGGGAGGTGGTGAATTCAGGCACCTACAGAGACACGGTCAGTGAGGTGCGTGAGAGCCAGTCAACTGAATGTGATTCGTTGAGACAGGATGTGGTCGCTGTGCAGGATTCCAGCTCACTTCCTCTCTACTCCATTTGCACCGTTTACATTCAATAGTTGCAGCACTTCACGGCCCTGCCATCGAGTCCCCAGTCTGCAGGAAGTAGCACTCCTACGCATTAGGGTCAGGCTGAAGGGTCAACTTGTCCTCGATAGGACCATCCTGTCACATAACCATCCATCCATTCTGCACCTGCTTATCCAGCCCTGGGTCGCGGTGACCCCGGAGTCTACCCCGGGAAGCAGTGGGCACCTGAGGTAGGATGCCAGGACAGTATTAATTTTGGATGGTTTATACCAACAATGACACTGGAAGTTGACATATTATAAAAAGAGTATAAACAATAATAAAAGGCAGATGTATCCCAGAAAGGTAACCTTGCTGTGACCATTTGTGCCCGTGTGAGTCCTGCGGTTATTAGTTTTATTATGTGTTTGGGCCTCCAGGTTGTGCCACGGACGCACGCTGCCCTTATCTGTGTGTGAAGGCCGTCCTGGCCTCAGGCTCCGAGGGAGGGGGGAAGGGAGCGTGTGCCAAGCCTGTGATCCTAAACTCTCCTTACGGGGAGCCAGGGCCACGACTGGGAGGACAGGCAGATAGATGACCCCCCCAGCCCCCCAGCCTGCCCACTGCATTCAGTCAGCTGAAGGGGGGTATTGGCTCTGCATCTGTACCACACGATGGGCTTCGGGACATCGACATCTCTGTTGTGCAGATAGAGAGTGATCAGAGCTCGGAAGTAGGTCAGATTTTCCGGGCTGATTGTCAACGGCAGCCATGCGTTTGGACCTGGCGGGCGGATACAGCGGTGCCACTCACCTTTAAAACTGCGGGATGCGACTGGGAGCCGGGTAACCGTGCAGCGTAAGGCCAAAAAGCACAGGGAGCCTAGATACTTAAATGCCAGCAGGCCAAGGAGTGCAGGTCAGTGACTGCGGGGGGGGAGGAGCCTTCCAGTGCAAAGGCCACTCGGAAACTGGATCCCTCCTCCCAGACACGCCGTCTAATAACTCAGTCTCAAGTGTTTAATCAGACCTCGTCACTCCCGCCTGCCGCTAAACTGTGAGCCATCAACAATACACCAAAACACTTTAGACGAATGAATCGCAGGGATGGGCAGCACAGTGGCACTGTGGTTAGCACTGTCAGCTCTGGGACCAGGGTTCGAGTCTGCTCTCCCAGTATCGTTGTGGGGTTTCCTCTGGGTTCTCTGGTTCTCCCCACCATCCAAAAGCCTGCTGAGGCTAACTGCCAAATTGTGTGTGTGCGTGTGCGTGCCCTGCGATGGGTTGGCACCACATCCCTGCTTTATGGAATAGGCTGTAGACCCCGACAACCCAGCACAGAAAAGTGGATATGATAGATGGATGGGTGGATGGATGAATTGAAGGGTGACACAAAAACATCAAATTAAAAGTGAGAAATTAAGTGAGACATCCTTTAATCCTTCCATAGAAGGTGAACATACAGTGTTTGGTGGGGGGGGGGGGGGGTTGGACGGAGATATCTTTCCACAGAGCCCACAAATAAATGAGGCTGGGAGGTGACAGAATGCAGCAGGCATGCCAGGCGGTGCCCACTCACCGACAGTCAGCAGCCCGGTGCTCTGCGTCTCTCTGTCACCACGACGACCCGGCACTGGTCACTGCCCCCCCCCCCACCACCGGCAGCATTGTCTACCTTTTTTCGGAATATTCCGGATTAGGTGATGGAAGATAATGGCCATGTAACTGTTTCTGCATTTACTTTCAAATAAGCAGTTATAGCTGATCTGTTTGCAGTCAGCTTTCACAGAGCCTTTGCACTCAGAACTCAGACTGTCTACCTCTGTTTATCTCTGTCATAGAGCAGATCCTTCAAAAAGAATCATTCTATTCTGTCACAGCTTCTGCAGTCTCAAAGCCAGGGCAGTGGGGCTTAAAAACAGCTTTTTACCCCAGACTATTCCACCGCCAGTCTCCCCCCCCCCCCCCCCCACTCCCCAGCCTAATCCTGGGTCTGGTAAAAGGACCGATAGCTTGAGAATCACACCACCTTATACAGATCAATTTATTACACATTCTGCTTCAATGCCAAATATCTGTAACAATTTGTACAATCTTTCCCCCCAATCAGGGGGTTAACTGAATCTCTCTGTCTCCGTTTTAAGGTTATGCCTTAAAGTGTCATGTCTACATTATATTTACAGTTAAGCCCAAAATTATTCATATCCATACCAAATATTGATCTATAGTTCTTCTGGCGGGAAGGGGTGTTGGCAGGTGTATGAATAATTTTGGACATGACATTTTTCATAAAAATGTAAAATAAGGCTAAAACATCAAAATAGTTATTTTTTTCATTTATAGCACAATGTCTTCCCATCTTTTGTCAGAAGCTTATGCCATTTCCCACCAGAAGAAACCTATTGGTCAATTAAAATATGAGATCCCAAAAATACTAACAGAAACTGCCTTCATTTCAGTAGAGAACCGTTTTTGACCGGGGGCATGAAACAGTAACTCCATGACCATATTCACAGTGCACACTATAGATCAATATTTGGTATGGATATGAATAATTTTGGGCTTGACTGTATATGTCTCAGTATTTATATTCTGTTTATTACTTATTTTCATTTGCACTACAACCTGCGAGAATGACGTTTCAGCTCAGTGGATGACGCCATGCATCCTTCATCTGAAGCTGACAATAAAAGATTAAATTTTGATACTCCCCATCTCAGGCATGGTGTTGGCTGCCCCCCCGGGCAGGACAAACCCTTCCACACCACATCCAGTAGCAATGGATCAGTGGGAACAGGAAACAACAAGCGCTGCAGTGATTAGCAGGTGTCACACCGAGAGCGACGCGCAGGTGGCCAGGGGAGGGACTGCGTAAGGCTGCGGTAATTTTAGAGCTACTCACACCGTGAGTCACGGATGCAATTATATGTACACGAAACTGGAGGTGCATTTTGCCATAATTAAGATGGGAAATAATGGCTTTTAAAAAGAGCACTTTTTGTGTCCTGGAAGTGCCTGGAAATGCCGGTGACCGCTGGCGTGAATGTGTGGTGTTACCGTGGCGTTTCCCACCTGCCGCTTTGTGTGTGGGCTCAGCGGGTGGTGCTGGTGGTGGTGGAGTCTCATTAATGCCATGCACATCCTGCATGGAACCACAAAGGAATCACACTCCGCTCAGTCGAGGACTCGGCTTGAATGTGCATTCAAAAGCAAAAGAGATGACGTCATTTCCTATTTCCCCCCCCCCCCGCCCCCACACACACAACACAGGCTGCATCCTGTTCCCGATGCTTTTACTCTTCTCATAACCCTTTCCCCTAATCCACCCCATCTGCTTCATTCAATCACATTCCTTGTCTACCAGGTGCTGTCACATGACCCACAGCACATTGTACTATGTGAGTCAGTTGCTTGGTGCATCACTGAGGCTGTCAATAAACTGGACACAGGAGACATGCGTGTACACATGTAGGACTGTAGTTGGTTCGGTACAGGGTGAGGAAATGAAAACACAGACAGGCAGAGAAAAGGATTTCCTCACTGCCGTTCAGGCTCTCCTCACTGTGGGTCAGGCCCTCCCCAATGTGGACCAGACTATCCTCACTGCCAGTCAGGCTTTCTTAACTGCCTAGCAGGTTCTCCTCACTGCCGGTCAGGCTGATCTGCTGTCTGACTACTATTACTTCTGTTAGAATCATTTCCTCATCACTGATTATATTTTTCTATAAGCCACAAATCTATGCTACTATTATACTGTATACTCAGGTCTTAATTATTATCCATGATTGCATGATGCTATCTGTGTACTCAGGTTGTGTTAAATGAACATGTTGGTCTAGACACTGCAGGTATACAGAGGTTTCCCCTCCCAAGCTGAGGTGTAAATTGAGGGGCAGACTAGTTAAACTTCATGTAATGTGTCTCTGTGTATTTATGGTAGTTAATGGTACTGGTATATTCCTTACTACTTGTATATTGCACTGTCCTGACTGTTTGAGAACAATGTCTTGACTTATTTGCAGTATATGTACACTGTAGACCCTGAGCTTAGGCATTTCGTCTCTCTGAATACTGGTATATGGTAAGGCGGCAATAGAGCTCATTCTGACTTTGATAACGGATAGCCAGGCTTTGAGACAGACATATATTAAGCAATATATTTAAAGAATCTGACGTAAGTCTGAGTATGAAGATGAAGTATGAGGACCGGAGGATTTTAACCAGACCATTTGGCAGGGTATGCGAGGCAGGCCAAGGGTGTGATGTAGCCTTATAGCTATATATCTTTGACCAAACTGTGTCATTCAAATGCCTTTCATAATGAAATCACACTATAAGTAGGAGGTGTGAGTGTGACAGCAGTACCTTACACTAAGAGTGAGTGGTGCCAGTGTGACTGTAGTGTCTCACACTAGGAGTGAGTGGTGTGAATAGGGAGTACATAGCACTCACACTCCAGCACTTTAGTACTGCATCCCAGGGTGCACTAAGGTTCCACAGAGATCCCAAATGAAATTCAGCCCCTGATTCATGTACACAGCGACAAGCACAAAGCAGCCCCCACCCCCAGCACTCTCACCCACAGCCGAATCAGGATCAAAAGAGTAGAATAAAGACCAGCTTCCCCTGTCGGTAATGGAGACAAATGGGGCCAGGTTTAGCTAGGCAGGGGATATAAGTGGTCATGCCAAAATGTTGGCTTTGACTGCCTAAATGTGTTGCCAGCTGGGAATGTGCATGCTGCCTCCTGTGAGGAACGCCAGAGGAGTGGGGTGCACCTGTCCCGGCACCCCCCACCCCCAGCCCGCCTGCCCCCATACGCTCCTTTTCATGGGTGGTAGGTACCCTGTCATGGAGCAGCTTATATTCAGACCGACTGAAGGGTCCACCATACATACTTGGAGCAATGGGGCCAAGAGGTGAAATGGGGGCCCCTGCAGCTGGTCTGACAGCAGAGCGCTGCCCTGGAGAGGGAGGGCAGTCTGGAAGATGGGAGATTGACCTTGGCGTTTTACAGCTGTGTTGATGGTCAGAAAAAGCACCACGACAACTGTGGCTTCAGGTCAACCATGAATGCAGCGAGCTACTCTCAGGGCTAAAAATGACAGCAGGGTAGTACCAGCAGGACGCGGGGGGGAGGGGGGACAGGTTTAGAGTAACCATAGGCTAACCAGAACTGGTAATTAGCCTTAAGTGTGAGTTAACACAAGCTATGGGATTACAGCCACTACCGCTTAATTAGGGCGCGTGTGCATGTCCTTCACTGCCAGTTCCAGCAGGGGGCCCTCCGACAGACCCTGAGTCATCGCGATTGGAGTCCGATGCGCTGACGCATGTGCCGTGTACTGGGAAAAAGCAGAGTTCTTCTTCCCCGCGTCCCTGTGGCACTGAACGGAAAAGTATGTATGGGGGGGTGAGTGGGTTGGGTCACTTCAACCTGAACCCGGCTCCGGCCCGTCCCCCGGCCCTCTGCTGGCACAGTCCGGACAAGCGAGCCAGTTCTGCTCGTCGGGGTGTTTTATAGCCCCGCTGACAGCCATCCTGCCATTTAATACACCACACATAAACAGCCTCATTCCCCTGCCAGCTCCCAGTCACCGGCAGGCATGGCCCTCCCTCCCTCCCTCATCACACCGCCGGCCATTAATGGCATTTCAGCTCTTGTTACACAAAAGGACAGGCCGCGGGCCGGGATTTCAGCACACTGCTACCAGGGGCTGTCATATTCCTTTATTTCTCTGGCGCTTTTGCCCTTATTTGGGAAATTACAGAATCAAGGAACTGAATTAATAGTGGTATTATACTCTGTGCACTGTGAATATGGTCATGGAGTTACTGTTTCATGCCCCCGGTCAAAAACGGTTCTCTACTGAAATGAAGGCAGTTTCTGTTAGTATTTTTGGGATCTCATCTTGAGATGAGAGACCTTGGTATGTTTTTAGAGGGCCCAATTGAAAGCTGCAGTGAGTGGTCACTCTGTTCGGTGGTCTTGCACAGACGCCGTGCGGCCAGCATCACACTTCCGGTCCTACATGAAAGGATGCGGGCGGTAAGGCATTCCCTGAGCAGACATCAAAGCTGTGTCTTAGCAGCGGACATCAGAAGGGTGACGCGTCACCATTAGACACGCTGGCCCTGCGTTTGACAGCCCCCCCGGCCCAGTGCTGCCGGGAGGGGGGGTGTTTCTGAGTGTGTGATGCGAGCCAAAGGAGGCATTCTTGTCTTTGTAAATCAGAGGCCTGCTATCCAAGGACAGCAAGCAAGGGCCTTCAGTCATAATAAATTGGAGCTGAGACATGTTTTGTGTGGCTAAGGGTTAATGAGGCCTTGCAGTCACATTCAATTGACCACGAAGAAAGGATACAGAAGTACAGAACAGGCATGGCGTGCAGCTTCAGTGAAGAGCAACCCCTCATCCCCAGAGCTATAGCAACAGGACACCGAGTTGGTACAGGTCACATGACTCCCCCTCCCCCCTCACCTCGACCATCACCCTTTGATCTTACACTAAAGCCTGGGTCAGTTTGTTACTCAGCTGATCATTGATTCAAATCATTAACTGTCTTCTTAGCCATGGAAACACAATTGTGGAGGAGGCAGGAAATGAGGTCAGCTCTTGCCCCCAGGGATGCGAAAGCTCTCAGCAAAATGACGCTCGTGCTTAACACGCCACCTGTTTTGCGATGGAGGTCAGTTTAGGCTTAGTGATTAAATCAATTACCGCAATTACCAAGCTGAAACCTGCATGGTCACCAGTCATCCTCACCTCTGTCATCTCGGAGAGCCACATGTCATTGTTTGTGGATGCCGGTCCACTTGACATGACCGGAGTTTCTGGGAGATGGAGAGAGGGGCAGTTTGAGAGGCAGAGAGACAGGCAGGCAGGGACATTGTCAAAAACGGCCCTTGACACATGAGATGAGGGTCACTTGTTTTCCCTGGTTTATATTTATGCTGCAGTAGTCATGCTGTATGCCAGTCAGATTGTACCGCAATGCATCATGGGAGCTGTGAGCTGATGATGTCACTCTGTTCTCAGGGCTGATTGCTGTTAAGAAGCATGTGATCAAGGTGTTACACGTGCTTTCACAGCAAAGACGGAAAGGACATTTTCATGATTTCACACTGAAATAACGCATCACGGCCGAAGGCTGGGTTTGATGGTGCTCGCTGATCTGTGAAAAGAGCTCCTGCACGCAGATACACATTCCCTGCTCTCAAACCATTTCGCTGCAAAGGCGGACATGATGTTTTCTCTTTTTTCAGGCTGCCGAGGCAGATGCCCCCTTCAGAGCGTAACTCGACCCTGCCAGAGCCCTGGGGATCTCGGGGTGATCACCTGCCAAGGCCGCTGCCGTGGGGGGGCTCTGCTGCTGACAGACGGGCGGCGGTGCCGGGCGTGCTGACAGGCCATGTGTCTCACCTAACCCAGCACGTTCCGCTGTGGACGCTGGAGAAGTGCGTCCCCGCTCCTGCCAGCAGTCGCCGCCCCATTCCTGAGTCACAGATGTGGAGGCGACCGCTGAGCCTCCCGGAAATGATGGCATCCAAATCGAGCTACAGCGAATGGGACGGGAATGCAGGTAGGGAGGGTGGGACAGCACTGGTGAAGAACCAAAGCATGTGGCCGTGAGTGCCAAGTGACACACGTACACAGACACAGACATAAACTCACACGCACATACACGCTCACACACTTGCACACTCACACAAACAGACACACGCTCACACACTTGCACACTCACACAAACAGACACACGTTCACACAAACAGACACACGCTCACACACTTGCACACTCACACACGTGATCATCCACATAAAGTGGAATAAGCATCCCTATACCCTGTCACATGTCAACATGGTGGGCAGACAGTGACGAATTTTCCAGCCAGAACAGTTATATGGAGGAGGATCTCATCACATCCCTGACATGTAAGGCCACTCTTACAGGGGGCTGCGTCTTTCACAAGGCAGCGTCCTTGAAACTGGAGACGGATTGAGTGTTGGAAGATGCCCTGGACAATCCTGCCAAAATAGCCTGCCCCCCCCTCCCCACCCTCACCCCTCCTCCTGAAAATTCTCAGCACTCTGATCCTCCGATTCTGGCTGAGGGATCCCGTCTCCCGCATCAGGGCACGCTGAGGCTTCTATTAATACCTTTTCGCACAAATAAATGGCTTCTGCTCCATCCTGATGGGGCCGCAGAGGTGTTTTGGTCGCAATGGGGGTGGGGGGAGGGGTGGCGCGCTTGGTCTCCAGGCGACATCCACAAGCTGGGGTCAAGGATTGGGCACAGGGGACATGACCGGCCCTACGCAGAGACCGTAAGAAAAGCCTGCGTGCCGACATGGGATCCACAGTGAAGCACAGCTCCTGGCGATGGCCCCCCTGCCCCAAGAGTGCTCCGTGTTCTCTCCGTATCTTCTAGCGGAAAACGTGCCGCTGTCTGCTCAGAGGCCATCCGCCCCGGAGGACCACAAACTGAACCAGAGACAAAATGTTCATTACGTTAGTGGGTCAAAGCAAAGCGTCACCCTTAAGGACATTTACACAAAGGCAGGAATAAACAAAGCCAGGGGGAGGGAGGGAGGGGGTGCAGTCCCAATCTGGTGGGAAGACGAGCTGTGATCCTGCTGGACGCTTCACAATCCTGTCCTCAACCCAGCCCACGTTTGATTGGGCTGATCGCGGTGGAGTCGTTGGTTCCCGGCGTGACATTTCACTGTATCCACTGCAGATCTCAGCATTTATGCCTTAATCTGCCCTCCACAGCTCACCAAGGTCAAAAGGCTTAGAGAAAAGGTCAAAAAGGTCATCCTAAATCAGCATTGTAAAACCAATCTCCATTCATATAAAATTTTAACTGAAACAATCATGAATAATGAATAGGGCAAAAGTGCAGTTAGTTATTTTCACATTACCTCCTGGGCGTGTCTTACCTCACTCCCACCCTGTGGCCCTGCCCCTTTCACCTGGTTTGCTTCACAAGCCCCACCTCTAAAATATGCCAGGGGTACTGTAAGGAGAGTATGTCCAGGGTCTCAGACAGCCCCCTCAGAACAAATAGACCTTTAGATATAGAGCCACAGAGCAGGCAGACAGCTTCAAGTGGAGGTACACCGCAGGGCCCCCTACTGCCAGCTCAGCTTACTGCACTCCCATCTTACACGTCTGCAGGCATTGGGAGGTTCTGACCTCGGTAACGTGCTGGCCACCTCGACTGATCCCATCCTCCAGCACAGACAAATCATAACCTGCCCCAGATACAGGAACATTGTAATTCTCTTTTTAATATTTACTGTTTCATTTTCTATCTCCCAAAAATATAAATAAATAAATAAATAAATAACGACAAAGAAGGCGAAGGTGAAACCCAGAGGCAGGATATGATTACTTGTGAGGCGGCGCTCTTTGGGGTGGGGGGGGGGGAGGTTGCCTGTTCCGTTGGGGGCCCGCGGTCATCCAGTCCTACTCATTACTGTAATTGGAATTTAAAGCCCCCACCCATGAAAATTACAGGTATTTAATTTTGGGAGATTTTCATTTTGATTTTCTATAATCGTCGCAGAATCCCGAGCTCGGCCAGCCCCCCGCTGTTGGTGACACCCTGCCGATGGTCCCTCCTTCGGCCCACAGGTCACACCAGGGCCGTGCCTTTGGGCTGGGTGACGCACGCAGACGCATGCAGCCTAGCGGCTCGGCAGGCCCGTGGCCCGCGTCTGAAGTCTGCGCCCTGCCCCGGCTGTTCCCAGGGGCTTCCCTGCTATAACCGAAAGAGGAGCACTGCCAAATAAATGCAGCAGGTCAGCCCAGAGCCAGCTGGGTCCCTGTCAGCCGGCGCTGTAAGAATAGGGTGAGATAAATGCAAGTGCGAGAGCTATGTTAATAATGTTACTGCATCAGTGACATCAAGCCTGACACGGGAGACAGACGCAGTACAGACACTATATATATATATATATATATATATATCACACGCAATACAGACGCAGTACAGATACAATATACACGTAATACAGACACATATGCGTTTGTTGCACGGAATCATCCAAAACACAGCTCCACACCTGATGTTCCTAATTTGGAATTGTCATGTGACTGTTGTTTAATAATTATTTTGTTGTTTAATAATTTGTGGGCGGAGTGGTGGCTCTGCAGCTAGGGATCTATCCCAGCAGTCGGAAGGTTGGTTCGAATCCCGTGAATGCCAGGAGTGATCCTACTTCGTCGAGCCCCTGAGCAAGCCCCTTAACCTGAAATTGCTTCATCCTGGGTATGACGTTAATCTACAGCCAGCCCTGCAAGGATGTCCTCCAACTTACAGGGAAACTTGGGGGTTGGTGGCAGGATTGGCACTCAAGCCACCAGAAAAACACTCACGCTGGGTCATTCAGGCTAGTGTGGCGCTGAGGCATCACCCGCCGCATGGCTGCACTCAGGTTCTCCGCCCTGAGGTGGTCTGTCGTGTGATGGGCACAGCAACGCACTGTAATCAGTGCATGCTCCTTACCTTAAACATCTGATAAATTAAATTTAATGATAAGTTAAACTATAACACACTGTTAACCATAAATTAACAGACTGAACACTTCATACATATTTCTCAAAAGCCAAAAAATACAAACACTCAAAAATATATTTAAAATATTCTTTTCTTGCTCAATTTGCTGCTGTAAATCCAAGCAAAAGATCCGGATGCCACCTGGTGGAAAGTGTTGAGATCGCAGTAGAGTTACTAGATAAAAAACACACAAGCTGTACACTTTTACCAAGGTGTTAGCTTCCTAGACCTACAAGAACTAGTGTCTCCAGACCCTCTCAGAAACACCATCTGCAGCGAAGCAGAACAATTATGCGAGCTTGTGACATAATAAATCAAAGTACAACGTGGGTGTCTGAATGACCCTATAGTGACTCAGGCAGAAAAAAAACAAATCCCACACTCTTACCATATATCTCCTTCCCCATGTAAGGCCACACCCCGCCTCTCCTAAAAATACACTTCGAACTTGAAGGTGCCGTTTCTGACTGCCGTCTCCCGGAGGGAAGAACGTTACTTACCATTGTTCTGAATTAGCACATTAAATAATAATGCAGGATGTCAACGGAGCAGACTAAATATAGCTTGGCTGAAACACAGCAAACACATTAAAATGCTCCAGCGCGGGGAGGTCCCAGGTCGCTTACGCCAACCCATCGGTACTGCGGCTCTGTTCCTGTAGATAGAAGCACATATACCTTTTTTATTTTTGCGAAATCAGTTAATTAAATCCAGCACCTAGGAGACAGGGTCTTTGCCGAGAGAAAAGTCATTGTCCCCGAGAAGAAAACGAAACACAAAGTCACTGCCGTGTTCCCTTCTGCCACAGGTCCCACAAAGTCACCCATGACCGACGGCATTGCGATGCGCACTGCAGTCCAGGACCCCGCGAATCTTCGGGGCTATTTTGTTTGCTCCTCTGCAATCCGGCCCTTCTGCTCCTTGCCTGCTCAACACGCCTGATAATAATGAGGGCTGGTCAAGCCTAAATTTGCACCTCTGGCAAAGAGCAGAGATTGCACAAGGAGCAAGGACACAACAGCAGCTACTATTGAGGCGAAACAGGAGCACCCACTAACCTCCACCTCAACGCCAGCGTGCGGCATGCCGGAGATACTTACCTCCCAAAGCCAAATGAATAATTTAGTAGCATAACGTGGCTAAGCAGACGATGGGAGCCTTTAAATCTCAAACACAACCTCAATTTCACCCCACTGATACCCTGATTAGCATCTTGAGATGATCATCCCCTTAAGAAGTGAGCAATATAAAATATACATCTTAAATTGGAAATTGGGGCTAGAGAGAAAATATTTCCATTGTTGTTAAAACACTGTTTGGGAACAACAAAGTGGATATGATGACTTCAACTGCACCCTCCAATTAGCCAAAACACCAGAGCTCCTCTACAGACATCACACCCCGTTAGGCCAAATCATTCCTGCCTCAATAATTTGGCCCAATATCCTACTTTAAAAAACTCACAAAGCATAATATATTCATGAAAATTGCTGCTAAAATATTCCAGTGGATGAAAAATACAGGAACAGAACTGGTCCCCTGATCTCAAATAAAGGATGTATTTTTGTGTTGTAAATCCACTGAGAATGATATTCTCACAGACCGAAGGGCATTGCACAAAAGGTAACCCAACAATATACAAATTTCACTGGAAGATCTGGATTTATATGTTTTGAATAAGCATAGTTAGAGTGAACTAAGGAATTCAAACAGTGAAGAAAACCCTAAAATTTGCAATTTACACTTTTTTTAATAAGTATTGGGACACCTGGCCATTACACCTACAAGAACTTTTATGACATCCCATTCAAAATCCATAGGCATCAGTATAGAGATGGTTTCCCCTTTCTACCTATATCAACTGGCACTGTTCTGGGAAGGCTTTCCACAAGATTTTATAAGTGTTTGTTGGAATCTTTGCCCATTCATCCAGAAGAGCATTTCTGAGGTCAGGCACTGATGTTGGATGTGAAGGCCTGGCTCACAATCTCCCTTCTAGTTCATCCCAAAGGTGTTCGATGGGGTTGAGGTCAGGGGTCTGTGCGGGTCAGTCAAGTTTCTCCACACTAAACTCACCCAACCATGTCTTCATTGATCTTGCTTTGTGCACTTGGGCACGGTCATGCTGGAACAGAAAAGGCCCTTCCCCAAACTGTTCCCACAAAGGTTGAAGCATAGAATTTTCGAACATATCTTGGTATGCTGAAGCATTAAGATTTCCCTTCACTGGAACTAAGGAGCCTAGCCCAATTCCTGAAAAACAAGCCCATACCATTATCCCTCCTCCACGAAACTTCACAGTTGGCACAATGCTGTCAGGTAGTAACGTTCTCCTGGCATCTGCCAAACCTAGACTCATCCATCAGACTGCCAGACAGAGAAGTGTGATTTATCACTCCACAGAACACATTTCCACTGCTCCAGAGTCTATTGGTTGCATGCTTTACACCACTCCATCTGACACTTGGAATTGTGCTTGGCGATCTGATGGTTGCATGCAACTGCTCGGCCATGGAAGCCCATTCCATGAAGGTCCTAGCGCACAGTTTTCCTGCTCGGGTTAATGCCAGAGGAAGTTTGGAACTTTTCAGTTACTGAGTCAACAGAGTATTTGCGACTTTTACACACTATGCACCTCAGCATTCGGTGACCCCACTCTGTTACTTTACGTGGTCTGTCACTTTGTGGCTGAGTTTCTGTTGTTCCTAAATGCTTCCACTTTGCAATAATACCACTTACAATTGACCATGGAATATCTAGCAGGGGAGAAATTTCACAGACTGACTTATTGCAAAGGTGGCATCCCATGACACTACAAAACTTGAATTCACTGAACTCTTCAGAACAACCCATTCTTTCATAAATGTTTGTAAACCTGACAGCATGGCTAGGTGCCTGATTTTATATACCTGTGGCAATGGGTCTGAATGAAACATCAGAATTCACTGATTAAGAGGTGTGTCCCAATGCTTCCGTCCATATAGTGTGTATTACTTGATAAACAGACAGACAGCCCCCATTTCCTCTGCTGTTCTGCTAAAAGAAAATATCTCCTACAAACATTTTTCATTTTAGACTCCGGTTTCCCCCCATAGTTCAGAGACACACGGTTTAATACCCAGACGACTGAATTGCCCGTACTGTGCGAGGGAACGTGTGTAAATGCTTTGTGATGGACTAGGATGTACCCATCCTAATGCTACAATAGACTCCCGATTACCACAAACCTAATCAGATAAGTGGGTAATGAAAATGGATTTTGAAATATGTGGAATCTGAGCCTTAAATAAATTCTCTCAACAGTTTAAAGGCCAAAGGGAATCCTTGCATGAAAGCTTCCAATTGTGCAGATAGTTTAAGCACACCCCGCCCCCCGCCCCCCGCAGGTACATAAAGCACAGGCAATTCCTACAAAGGTCATGCACTTAATGGGTTAACCTTATTAACCAGAAAATAATTCACAGAAAAAAACTGGCTGTTTCATGGACACCACTGACACCTAGTGGTCTATGAGAAAAGCACAAGTTGACAATAATATTCCTGACATTATTTTTTTAGTTTAAAACAGTACTTGAACTAAGTACTGAAGAGATTCAAATAAAGAAATGGGGAACAGAATCTCTCGTGCCACAGAACCATCCGTCTGTGACTCAGGGACAAAGATGCAAACAGGACATACTTCCTGATGCACAGCTGAGCCATAGAGATAGAGGTCTCTCTGTATAAATATCTGTGGCACATTCAATCTGCAGCCTTATAGTGCCTTATATGTGCTGCTGTCACACATCCTCCGTCTACAGTCTCTCTGATTGGTTGACCTTTACCTATACATTCAGTTGATGCCTGACAAAGAAACGGACACTAAATGCATTTTAAATTTGTGTAATATAATTTGCAATATGCCTGTTCTTAAAAGACTTTATCACCATCTGCTACATATCTTGGAAAAAAAAGAAAGAATCCTGCGTGCAAAAATCCACACTTTGTGATATTCACATTAGCTGCAGATCTGTAGTTGTGCATATTTACAGATGAACAGCATGCTGGGGTTTAGACACAACTCACCACGAGCAGAACCACATTAAAAAATGTAGTGCCCTGCTAACGGGACTGAAAACAATGAATGTACCCTTTGTCAATAACTCATACAGACACTCATCCGTCAGCAAAGGTCTTCAGAACATACACACTTTCCCCAACAGTGCAACTAAATGAACGATCCCTGCCAATAATTTCTTCTGGCACCAAATTTTGAGAAATGGGTGGAAACAATAGAAGTATTAAAATTATATTCATCTTACGGCATAAATGTAATAAATAAGCACTTGCAAGCAGAATAAAAGCACACTCTTTTTAAATTAATTTATAGCTTGTCAATAGTATTTTAACATGTCAGTTCAGGGAATAGGCAACTACTTGAATGAAATAAGACATCTGTCCTTGGGGTACTTGAACTCTTCAACTGTTTAACAGGGTAAAATTACAATTGCTTAATGCTTTAAAGCAATATTTTGGTAGAGATAAAAGAATAATTCGAGCACCATAACAACAGTATGATGCGTTTTACGGCAGAATTCTGTGGTATTATGTGGATTATGAAAAATAAATATTCAGCTTTTTTCACATAATGTTCATTTTTTAGCTCTTCCATTGCAATAAAGAAATGTTTCACTGAAACACAATGGACTGGTCTGAAGCATTAATGATAAAAACTCTGAAGTGCATTAAAACACGCCATTGTGTTACACTTATTTATGAATGAGCTGATGCGTTTTTAAATGGCCAGACTGGGTGAAGGTCTTCCCACAGAGGGAACACTGGAAGGGCCTCTGGCCTGTGTGGATGACATAGTGTCTCTTGAGCTTGGACGGTGCCTCGAAGTTCTTGAAGCATACGGCACACTGGTAAGAGCGGGAGGACCTTGCGGATGTGCCGCTTCTGTGCGCGCACTCATGGAGGTGGAGTTCCGTCTCAGTGAAGAAAGTCGACTCGCACTTCTCGCAGCTGAAAGTCCCGCCGGAGGACCTGGCGGAAGTGCTGCTTCTGTGTGCGCACTCGTGGAGCTGGAGTTCCGTCTCTGTGAAGAAGATCGAGTCGCACTTCTCGCAACTGAAAGTTTCGCTGAGGGGCTCGCACCAGCCTCCTCCTGAAATCTCCCGGGCTTCCTCTGGCAAGACCTCCTGAGCTGTGCTTTCAGGAAGAGCACTGGAGCCAGGCTCCGTGGCGTACGGCTGCCAGATATCCTCCCCCCCACCTTTAGGGCCTGCCATTTCAGCTTGAAAGATCCCAGAGTGAGCTGGGTCCTGTGTGTGAACCCGTTGGTGAAACTTGAGGTGCACGGCTTGCCTGAAATATTTCCCGCAGACGACGCACCTGAAAGGCTTCTCCCCAGCATGAATTAGGTAGTGCCTTTTCAGTTTGGAGGGGGAGGAGAAGCATCTCTGACATTCGGGACACTCGTGCCTCGTCTTTCTTTGGCTGATGTTTTCATCAACTGTATAGGTGAGTTCTACTGCCATTCCAGCCGACGCTGCGTTCAGGTCCCCTGCAACGTTCTGGCAGTCCATAGCTGAGCAGTTGCCTGAACCCTGTTCACAGGACTGGACACTGACGTCAGAATGCTGAATCTGGTTGGTCTTCCCTTCCAGTGAGGCCATGCCCATGGATGTGATCTCACTTCCTTTAGTCATGTATGTAGTGGAGAAGAAGGATGGCTCAGACATGATGGGATTTTGCTGGCTCCATTTATCTGACATGGACTGAATACTCTCTCTGGGTTTTTCTGCAGGATATTGCATAACCGGAGGTTCCATCCCTACAGGACTACCATCTAGTATAATGCCATTAACCGTTTCATAGTCATGTGCATCCAAACCTATTCCATTTATTTCACAAACTTGTCCAGTGAGGACCAGAGATTTTTCCTTTTGGCCACCAAAAGAGAAGCAGTGGTCTTGTTCTTGGGGCTGTGACGTGTGGCAAGGTAACCATGTATTGTCCCCTTTCTCTTCCAGAGAGACAATGCAACCTGGTAAGGTCATTTCACCAACAGAGCCGCTATTTGGAAGATCACTGACTAAATGACCCTGGGCATTCTCGACCCCTACCTGACAAGGACTGCTACGTCTAGTTCGCTTGTGGATCTGCTGGTGAGTTCGAAGGTGGCAAAGTTGCCGAAAAGCCTTACCACAGAAAGAGCACCGGAAAGGCTTCAAGCCCGTGTGAATAAGGAAGTGCCGTGACAGCTTGGAGGGGGAGTCGAAGTTCTTCTGGCAAACACTGCACTGGTACTCTCTGGTTCTCTTAGTTTTTACCATAGAGACATCGGAGGGATCCAACCTCAGTGGTACATGAGCTGGCCCATGGTCTGATGTATTGCTGCCTGAGTAAGCTGGTGAAGCTACCCAAAAATCCCCAGTTGCTTCATCGACAGAATGTCTGTGCTTTGAAGCAGCATACCGTGTGACAGGAAGCAGTGATTCTGCAGGAACGTCTTTTGCGGTTGCCCCATCTCCTAATCCATGATCACAAACAGCCAGTCCTACCCCATTCACCTCACACTCTTGTTTAGTGAAAGATTGCTTGCAGAATTGGGTATGTTGGGTTTGTAGGTTACCTTCATAAGGGAGACTATACTCTGGAAGGGTGAAATCTGTGGCGGCTCCTCGTTGACTGTAATCTAAACAGGGGAGGGTGTGTGGCTTACTTGAATGGCGTGACTCTGCTGGCGGAACAGGGCTAGGTGGCTTGAAGTGACTCCGTTGGTGTCTTCTCAGGTGTGCTGAAAGTCGGAACTTCCGACCACTGTGAGAGTTGAAGGTCCCATGGCCTTGGTGAGAGAGGTAAGGCCTTTGCAACTTGTAAGATAAGTCCAGGCGTCTCTCACAATGGTAGCTCCATTGGGGGATGCTGCTCCTCTCTGGATCTAGGGGTTCATGCAGCTTCTTCTCTGCGGTCGTCTCCTCAGCCTGGGCTCCCAAGCTAGGATTTAGAAGGTCTGGAATTCCACAATCAGTGATACTGGCTTCTCTGACTTCCACCACAGCGTTATTCCCCAGGGTCTCATTTGCTCTGCCCCCCCCCCAGCGGGCAGCCTGCTTTTGGCGGACGGGCCTCCTCCGGACATGAACGCTATGGTGAGCTTTTAAGTGTGATGACTGCCTAAAGGCTCGATGACAAATTAGGCACTGGAAAGGCCTCTGGCCTGTATGAATGAGATTATGCCTTGCAAGCTTGGATGGTGCACTGAAACACTTCAAGCAGAAGGGGCATTCATATGTCCTTGTTTTACCATGAGTGCTCTTGAGGTTTACAAATGAACTCCTAAACTTCCCTTCATTGATCTTTTTTCCAGCACTAGTTCCATTATCCATGATTGGTTCCCCAGACCGTCTAGAGGTCTGGGTCAGCTCTGCATTTGATGGCAAAATCTCAGAAGGAATCGCCAAGGGGTCCTGTCCTTGGGAGATGACATCTCTGGCATGACTACGCCCTCTGGTGGCAGATCTAATCAAGTTATAAAACTTCTGCTGAAGGGCACCTTTAAATAGCCTCAACCTGCAGTGGGTCTGCTGGTGTACCTTTAGGTGCACTGCTTGCCTGAAAGTCTTGCCGCAACAGACACACTGAAATGGCTTCTGACCTGTGTGTATCAGGACATGCCTCTTCAGTTTGTAAGGGCTTGGAAAGAATTTTGAACAAAGCAAACACTGATGCCCCCTACGGCTTTTATGTATAACAGACTGCAAAACTCCATCCCTGACAAAATCACTTTCTAGAGGTACTTTTTCAGCAACACTCATTTCGAGATGAGACTTTGATCTAAGCTTTGCTGATACATGTTCTTCCAAAGGGGCATTAAGGCTTGGTGGGGTAAAGGAAGCTGCATGATCACCTTTGCCTTGTAAAGAGGAAACTGGGCCACAGTTAGTGCTGACTTTTTTTAACTGTACACGTCGGGGAGAGTTATGGGTGCGGATATGAAGTTTTACATGAGTCAGCTGGCGGAATGTCCTCCCGCACACATGACAACTGAAAGGTCTCTGCCCCGTGTGAACCAGAATGTGCCGCCGCAGTTTGGATGGAGCAGGGAAGCGCCTGAGGCACATGGCGCACTGGTGGCTCTTCTTAACTTTTTCTGCACCACCCCTTGGTCCATGCCGCTTGGCCACCACAGGTCCTTCGGGCTGTGCCATTGGAACGTCGGGATGAGTATCCAGGTTTTCTGACTTCACCATGATGTTCAGCTCGAGCTGCATGGCGAGAGCTGTCACGTCATCAGATGAAGTTGCTGTCTGGTTATGGTCCGGGCCACTAAGCATCGCCTCCGCAAGCGAGTCACTGGATGCCGGCAGTAAATTTTGAGCAATCTCACCTTCATTCTCACCCTGAGATTCATCTTCCTTGCTGTGTTCATTCTTTTGTTTCCCCAGATCATTATACTGAGAAAAGTTTAAGCTATATTTCCTGCCCTGGATGGGTCCCGTTATTACATCAGTCAAAGAGCATTTAGATTCCTTAACAACCACTTTTGCAGGTCCCTGGACTGCTTCTGTTTTTATGTCAGTAGTAAGTGTTAGGGTCAAAAGGTCCTCCTTGCCCCCCTGGTTCTTCAGCAATGCCTGTGTTTGTGGTATTATCAAAGTGCATTCATTACTGCACAGAGACTGAGAACTGATTTGGTTTTGCTCTTCAAGTTGTGCTGAAATTTTAAAGGTGGACTTAATGTCAGTAACTTCAGGCTGGCCGAGTCCTTCAGGTAGAGTTTCAGGGTTCTGTGGACAATCACCCGAGTGGTTATTGCTTCTCCATGCTTTTCTATGAGTTTGCTGATGGGTCTTTAGATGCGCAAGCTGCCTGAAGGTGCCACCACATTCCAAACAGGCGAAGGGCCTCTGACCAGTGTGAATGAGACAGTGTCTCCTCAGCTTGGAGGGGGAACTGAAGGACTTTGGACACTCGGGGCACTGGTGCTTCACTTTACCTTTGGGACAGTTCAGTGGGAATTTCCTCTCGGAGGTTGGACCTGAGTCCATCGAGTCTGAAGGCAAAACTCCAGCATCCGACCAGAGTTTTGCTTTTCGTTTTGCGACCTCGGGTAATTTCTGTCGGCTGTGGATGAAGCTGTGCTTGTGAAGCTGGAGAACGGAGGCAAACCACTTCAGGCAGACATCACACTGGTGAACTTTACCCTCAGTCGAGTCAGCTGAGTTACACTGCTGGGCTTGAAGGACATGGTTCTGTGGCATCCAGTCAGACGGCTTCCAGTCCACAGCAGGGATCCAGGATAGCTCTGATTGCTTGACTGTGGTTGCCATCACTGGCTCTGCAGCCCCTGTTGAATGTTTCTGCTCATGTGACTGCGGAGCAGAGCCTGCTAACAGTGCAGCACCCTCTTGTGTTCCTTGAGATAGGAAGGTAGTGGACGTGCTCTCGTTGGTCAGCTGCATTTCATGCGTGAGGGGCGTCTGCTTCGCGTGGGTCTCCTGGTGCGTCTTGAGGTGTGCAGTCTGTCGGAAGGCCTTCCCACATATCGGGCAGGTAAAAGGCCTGTGACCCGTGTGGGTCAGGTGATGCCTCTGAAGTTTAGAGGCAAACTGAAATCGCTTCAGACAGATGGAGCACTGATGCGTCATGTTTAACAACACGGCACAGAGCCGCTCAACACCCTCCACATAACAGAAACACAATTCCTTCCATTTCAGACGGCCAGGGAAAGCAGTTTATGGTAAAAGTAAAAATTCCTTCTGTTTCTTAGTTGCAATCATTTTCGGCTTTTCCCCTGGCGATTCTTGTACTGACCGTTCTCACATTTAGCATTCCTAGAAAATAAAACAGTTTATGTAAGACAACTGCACGAAGTAATCTGACATCGTCCACTAACCGACAAACACTGACGCTTCCAAGGAACGACGTTAATTTCTTAACCTATATTTACAGTTCGTTAGACGGTTTATAGGAAAAGCTTAATATTTTTAATCTAAAGCAAGAAATTTTGCGATTTACCGTAAGGCAAAACAACTTTATTCTGCAGGCTAAATCATATGATAATACTTATGCCTGCCTTTGTGTACATCGAAACAACTCACCCAAGAGAGACATGCAAGCGATCTCCATTCCGCAGCTATGACAGATTATGTCCGCAACAATATAATAAACACTTTCTATTATATCATTTGACTGTTTTACGAAATAACCCATATTACTAGCTGTTTAGCTAGCTTACTAACTACCTAGCTCGCCAAACAAAGCGGACCATTGGTCCTTCCTTTACAGTGAACGGACAGAAACAGAAAATAAACTTTTGGTTCCTACCTAGTTATAATGTATATACAATATAAGTTCTAAATTCTTATATACGTTTTAAGTAAAAAACATATATGCAAATTAAAAGATTTAAAACTAATCTCAAACATTACATGTAATAAATTATTTGAGACTTCATAAATCAATTTTTCGGTGAGGTAATATTTTTTAAAAAGCATCACTTTGGGATAATGTTGATCATTTTTAGAAGAATTTTGTATTAGACCCCATTACTCCATTGAACATAATATTTAAAGACAAAACAAGGTGCCTCAATAATCTCCTTCTGCAGTGCAGGGTGTGTTCCCCAGACTGAGAAGTTCCCTTTTTCCCCACATGGGGGCAACATAGCCCGTACTACTCAAAATAGCCGTCTTCCCAAAAATGATTTTTTTTTAATTAATGATTAGATTTTTACAACTAAATAACAACACATATTCATGCGTGAAATGGACCTTGACCATAGCTTAGAATCTGTAATTAATAAAAACCAAACGATTATGCATCACTACAACAAATCTGGCATTTAATGCTTTTCAAAAAAATAACCTTACAGACTTGAGATTCCAGGCTCCCCACAACCATTCATTGTTTTTAAGTTTTAATGCAAAATCAATGAATAGATGTGATATATAATTCCTTTAGCAAACGTTATCTAAAGAAATAACAGCAAGGGTGGTTGACAGGAGCTGAGTGTTTCAGTGGGGCAGTGTGAGGGACCCATGGGGTGCTCTTTAACAGGCAGACCCTGTCTCTGACAGGACCTGTGGGGCTCCCTCTCCAGCTGAAGGGACAAGCCAGTGGCTGCAGCCTCCATGTGGCACTCCGACCCCCCGCCCCGTGCCCCCCCCCCCGCGGATGCACACCAGCAAGGAGCTTCATAGACAGGCAGCCACATCGGGCGTTCATCACGGACGCCCACGAGTGTCACGTGTGTGCTTCGCAGGGTCACCCAGCCACAGGCCGGGAAAGGACAGCTGGGACACCTCCGACGGACTTTTGCAGGAAGGCATATGCACTGTTCTGCACGCACCATGCTGTACACAGGAGAGTAACTCACATGACCTGACACCCCAGCGCCCCCTAGTCAGTGCCTTTGGAAACAACGTTAACGTCAGCAGTAAACCCCAAATGCAATCCAGGATAAATAGATGCACAGCATTAGTACATATTCCTCAGTGTGTTCGTCTGGCTTACTGGTGGGGGAAAAAAATCACATAAAATAAACAAAGATGTTGGGCCAATAACAGTGAAAAGGTGTATGGAGTAAATGTGTTGCTTGTGTAAAAGCTCCCTCTTTCCTCATGATATTAAGCACCCGCAAATGGCCCTTTGGGACATAAATACACTACGGGGGGTGAATTCAGAGCCTTTCTTGGGTGATCCCACCGGAGAAGCCCGGGGGCGGGGGGCTTGAAGGGGGGGTCTGGGCAGCACTTAACCCCTCGACCGTGCTGCATAGGACTATTCACAAGTTATTGATGTCCTCAAATCCCTGGCAAATTGCTATCCACTAGATATCCCCCCTGCACGCATGCGCGTGCGCACACACACATACACACACATTGTTATACAGACAAAATAACATAAACACACTAATGGAGCCATACACAAGGCTCAGACTATACACACACACATACATACACACAAACAAAAGGAAGAGGCAGACACCCCTAGATACCCCCACTGAGAGCCAGGCAAAAGTGGGCTGACGTTAGAATTTGAATAATGCTTTTAAAGACACAATTATCCTGCTGAATTGATCTAAATGGGTTTTCCTGGTAGGGATTTTGTGCTCAGTGCTCTGATGAGATTCTTCTCATATACCGCAGTTAGAATCTGATCTTAATCAAGTAAACAGTGGTAATCCTTCAAATGGCATCATAATATTAAACCCACATCATTATTCCTGGGTTATAATCATACCTGTTCAGGGTGGCACCTCTGCGTGTGTCCGGTGATTCCTCACCAGTGGAAAGATCATTCGTCCCGCCAACAGAAACCAGTAGAGTCCTTCCATCTGGTCCCTAGATGGACAGATGTTTGAGAGTCACTCTCCTGACTATCAGGTGGTACAGTTCATAGCCAGCTGTGAGAGGGGCCATGTGCCATTCTTCAGGGCTGTGGAAAGGAGACCATGATGCTATGCTAAAGCTTATATTGAAGCAGAAACCTGTAACATGGTGGGGGGGGATTTACTTACTTTACACAAAATCATAAAATAAAACTTCCAGATGTACGGCATTGCCCACATTAAAAACATTAGTGATATTAAAAAAACAATGTATGGTCATCTGTACTCTTAAAATATTTAAGGTGTATTTGTATACCTACTTTTGTCTTGTTTAGCCATTATGAAGAACTCAGGGAAATGCTGATACGGTAACACACAGGAAGTGGGAGTGGGGGGCACAGATTCCCTCTCCCCGTTGCAGTACAGCCCCGGGCCTGTGGCCTTTAGCCGTCACAGCCAATCCCAAATGGCTTCAAATTAACCAGCAAACCGGGCTGTGACTGGCAGGCGTCGGCTCGAGAAAACGAGCCAATTAGGGAGGAGGCGAGGGGATGGGCTGGCCTAACAGAGCGGGAGAGGCCACACGAGGGCACCTGGGTGCAATCATGTGACCGCCCAACGGCATGCGGAACACGGCAGGGAACCCACACATGCTATATGTCATATTTCAACATATTACAGGAAAAAAGTATTAAGACAATATAATAATATTCTTTTTCTGCATATATGATGGTTCATACATACCAATAGGATATTTACATATAAAGACTATGTCTTATATATATATAGTTATATATAATACATATTGTTATATGTTACAATATATTTTTTTTCTTAAAACGATAGTTGTATGACTTATTTATACACAGTACATTTCATTAAAAATACAATTTATTAATATGAAACAATGAAAGACAAAAGGAGTGTTATATACATAAAATATGAATAGTGTGTTGACGTGCTGTGTGCACTGCGTTACGGGGAGCTGGCACAGAGGTGCATATTCTCACAGTTACCCCGCGTATCATTAATCATTTAGCGTTAAAGATAAAAGGCAGCAGGAATACTCAGAACACGCCGTACGGTATGACAACAAAGCGTCCCCCCACCCCCCACCCCCTGTGCGCGCTTGTCAGGCTGCCGAGTGAGGACGGCGGTCAGATAAACGCAAGGAGACAGCTGGTCCCTGGGCAGGCCCCCGAGAGCGCAGAAGGGCCGGCGGCGCCGCCGAGGACGTCCGTCCACGACCAAACTGCCCCGTGGGTACCATGGAGGCCTCGGGGTTCGACCTCCTGCTCTGCTGCGACCCTGGGGGCGAGGAAAGACCCCCTGAAAGCTTTTAACCCGGGAATAAGACTATCAAAAATGTCAGTGGGAGCATACTTCATACAGAGCACGCCCCACACGGAAATTCTGTGTGTGACGCACAGCCACAGACACACACATGCACATAGCCACACACACACAATCCAATTAATTATGTTTTTATATAGCGCCTTTCCCAACAGAGTTGTCTGAAGGCGCTTTACATGGGTGTGTTGTGATACATTACAACATCATTAAGACAGAATAATACAAAAACAGCTTTATAACTGTATAACTACTCTTCTTTTTAAATTTATGTTTAAACTGAACTTCATTTTATTCACATTTAAACTGTGTAATGTTTTCGAGGGTTCACAGTGTAAGCTGTGACCCTCTGGCAGACTGACAAAGTCACAGCCTCTGAATTCCTCCTGGACGACACTGTAAATTAGCCAGTGACTGTGTCGGGTTCTGGGTTCCAGCACATTTTGATCATGGGAACATTTTCTGTCGAGGCGGAAACACACTCGTGGTGTTTACAATTATTTCAGTTTAGATAAGGGATAATTTAGTCTAGGCAATAAAAAAACTAATCTTTGCATTTTTCTAGTAAAAACAGAAAATGGAGAATGTGTGAGCCACTTGCTGGCCCGTGTGTTAAGTGACCTCTGCGAATTGGCCGCTTTCAGTCTCCTAAAACAGTGTTAATGGCTTTCAAATTATCCAGAGGGTTAAAATCATTTTCCAGCACCGGCCATAAAGCATCCATCAAAGCCCATGCGGCCGTAAGACTTTCATTCTGCAGAATCAATTTCCATTTTCTTCATGGCGGAAAAGGACATGGCATCGGGGCCGACCGGCGGAGCGCCCGGCAACAGGCGTGACGTGACAGGTGTGCATCTCACTAACACCCCTATAAAGACCTGGGGAGAGCAGGGTCTCTGTCTGAGCTGCGTGGGGGGGGGGGGGGGGGGGGGCTGTAAGGGGGGCGGTGGGGGGGGGAGGAAAACAGGGAGAGAAAAAAAAAAAAGGGGGGG
>JAAGVU020000039.1:11369577-11393851 GCA_011763525.2 Mormyrus iriodes
CAACGACAGCGTCAACAACGACAGCGTCAACAACGACAGCGTCAACGACAGCATCAACAATGACAGCATCAATGACAGCGTCAACGACAGCATCAACAATGACAGCGTCAACAACAATTACATCGACAATGACAGCATCAACAACGGCGGTGTCAACAACAACAACAGCAGTAGCATAAACAATGTCAGCGCCAACAACAGCATCAACAACAACTACATCGGCAGTGACAGCATTAACAATAATGACATCAAAAAATATTTCAACAGAGCAGTCTCTCGTTATATGTTATGGGCACTGCGATGGAGAGCAATTCAAAACGAGGGATGCACATTTTGTCTTCCTGATGACTTCCATCGACATGTCAGCCTGTCACATTGGGAATGCACATCCCTCTGACGAGGAAATCCTTCTCCTGCTCTGGCTTATGAGGCAACCGTTTAGCTAAGAGGACTATGGCACATTATAGACTGGGGCACTTTGACATTACAAGGTTACGGCGGGCGCAGTGTGCTGTAAGCAAGGGGACAACCTGCAAAGGACAGGCAGCTAAAAAGGGTAATGTCCAAAACAAAACGGAAAAAAAAAAGAAACAAACATCTCCTTAGGCATTTGGGGATGAGGTGGGAAGGGAGGCGGCTGGTGGAATAGTAACCAGGTACGACCAGCGGTCCCTTTTCCTTCCTGGAAGTAGCACACATTGTCAGCAGGTAGTAGGTTACCGCTAACCGACATCAGGCTCTGCGATTATTGGAATTTCTTAGCATTAATTACTGCCGCTGTGTTATGCAATCCGGCACAGAGGTCTGTGCGAATCATCATGTCGAAGATGCTACGAAATGTTTGTTATTCAACCTACTTCATTTTAATTCACCTTTTCACAAAATTTCACCACTTATTTACGCTCATGCTTTCTCTGTGTCCTCTGTAAAGAACAAGACGAATGCTGTAATTGTTGTTACAGCTCATCTATTCTATGTTTTGCCCCATATTTAATTATCATCCTTCAGTGAAATTGCTCAAAATGTGATTCAAAATGTAAGGTTTAAGACAGATTGCCAGCATTGCGTTACCGTTTCTATTTTATTGTTAATTAAAATTTACAAAGTATCAGGCTTGATGTCAAAAAGCTGCAAAGAAAATTTGAGCTTTGAGCATTTCTTTTATTAAATTATTAATAAACTAATAAAATATAACTATTAATAACTAAATCAACAACATGCTTATTAGTCACATATGCAAAATATCTGCAATTTAATAATTATGACTAATAAAATTTATAAAGGAAACAATAACCTTAAACAAGCAAAATCGCCATGAAGTCTGAAAAAAAAATCTTGTTAATTAATGAGCTAATTTATTTTAGATCTCAAATCCAATAACACATGCAATCTGCCCCTTGTCAAATTACAGTCTTATTTATAATATCGCTCTTTTTAGGACCTTAATAACATTAGCAATGATTGAGTGGTTTGCACCACAGCATGCCACGCAATGTGACATTCTGTTGATTTTAGTCTGCTTATCTGGGTGCCATTTTGCTAGACGGCACGCTGTAATTCGCTGGCGCCATCTACCCAGTGAAATACAGTCCCCCGTTGTCATATAACAATGTATTAGCAGTTTATTTAATGCTCTCATGCTTTAGGCTCTTGATTTAACATTGTATGGATGCCACTGTTTGTTCTCCCATCGTGCTTTTTATATGTATATTTATATTCACGTAACAATGCAACAAAACAGATAGCTACCATAATTAAAATCGCCTGACAATGCTGTAAAATTCATACTGACAGTCATAATGAGCTCACGGGAAGCCAACTTTAAAGCCCCTGCAGATTTTGCTGGAATTGCAATTTAGAAAGGCAAAGTCAACCCACACCTGCCATGACTATTAAAAATCCCGACCACGGCCTCAAACTGAGAGATGAAGGATGCTATCTCTAATCATCAGTGTCCCGCAACAAAAGTTCTGTGCTGCTCTCACGTCCACTTTGCAAATCGCAAAATGTATTTCCTCAGATTACATCTAGAAGCATTGTACTACCACACTAAACACTAATTATTGAAATCAGTGGCTTAAAGCTCTGGCGTTTATTTACATGCGGGTGGTGATGTTAATGATCTCCAGCCAGAGCTCGCAAGTAACCCATTCAGACAATACCCCTACTTTCCATTTTTCGCTGATTACACAGTTACACCTTGGTTAAAAAAAAAGGAAAAGAAAAAAGCACAGTGGACATGATGAAAAATGAACAGGCCACAGAATGCAAACCCTCTCTGCGAGAGATTAATGACAGCCAAAGCCAGTAGCCAGAAGTAAGTGGGACATAAACATTAACTTCCACGTGCCATTTGTTTTATTGCCAGTAAAGCTCAAATCTCCTTAATAAATTAGGGCACGATTTACAGTGCGAGATGGGGGAACTGATCATTCTGTTATTTACACATTTCTTTCTGTTTTCCCCATAGGACCATATTTCTTCAAAACTAAAATGTATGCGTAAAATGTAATTCTGGAATAAAAGTTTTAAAAAAAAAATAAGAAAATTGCCTCAAGGTCTCCAAACAACAGCGGGTGGAGAAAGCCCAGTGGAATGGATGACGAGCTTGCAGTTCGGGCCGAGGCGTCCGCCCAGGCTTCCCCAGCTCCGGCTTCTGTGTCGCCGCGTCCCTGGTTCGTTCCGAAAAGTTCCATTGCTCTCCTCACCCCTCAAAGCTAAGCTCTTACCTTTCTTTTACTGTATAACCCCTTCCTGCCTCCTCCTGTCTATATCAATATAGACACAGTGAATACACACGCGTACAGTGGAATATTGGGAGGGGTTACCATGGAAATTGAATGGCTAGGACATAGCTGACACAGTAGTAGAATATAGCATGTGATTCCCTGACTGAATGGAATAATGGTTATGGTTAATGTTACAGCGGACTTTGGACTTAATTATTATTGTAATGAGTAAAATATTGGAAATTCTATACAATGCCAAGTTGTCTGCACCTTCCTTCAGTTTCCTAGAACTGCCTACTTCTGTAGTCATACAGCTGAAATGAGTACTGCCCTGTGGTGTGTATTGGTCTTACAATAACCAGCATAGTTTGCACTGTGTTGGTTTTACCAAAACCAAACCCAACGGGGTAAATCACACTCATATTTATAATTTTATAACGTTCCAGGCAGTATTCTTAAAAGGACAGCGTTGATCTTAGGCCAACAGATAATGGGTTTCTTACTACATGGACATTCTTATTATGACTTGCATTACCATAGCCATCTCTGTCTCCTAATGTATTGATGTTATTAAGAAATAATCAAACATGCTTGATTTGAACACTTCTTAAGTGGGTCTGAATATTTCAAGATATATGTATTAATTAGACAGCGATCGCTATTGAAATTGAATTTTATTAAAAGCATTCACTGTCCCGTCTGTAATACTTCTGGTCGCACACCAACACTGAGTGGTTCTCTACTTTTCATCCTACAGCTCATAGCATGCAGGCGGGTAGGAAACCCCAGTAAGAGAAGCTTGGGTCCTTCAGCAGTGGAATGAATGTGAACAACATCACCTGTTTAGTATGACGAGCTGACATCGAGTAGTGCCGGCCCGCTGCTGAACGGAAGGCGTCCCAACCGGCCCCGCCCACAGGCGCTCCCAACAGACAGCACAGGGTCCAACTGGTTGATGGGTCTTAGCGGTGAGACATGTGCTGCTATGTGCAGTGTTAAGAGAGAGGAACGAGGTCACTGGGGAGGTGCACGACGCCTGCCTTCGGGGCAGCGCAGCAGGTGTGGGGGAGGGGGGCTATGGACAGGCAGGCCTGCAGCTCAGCGGAAGTGAATTTAAACGCCATGCTATCAGAAATCATGGCTGTGCATTCCAGCACACATTACATAATATACCAAGATGGATGGCGTGCTTGTGTCTGGTACTCATCAACGAAAAGAACGGGCTTACATTTAACAAGTGGTGCTGTTCTATGTACAGATAATTAACAAAAGAACAAAAAAAAGTTGCAAATTTGCCACAAAATTTGCAAGAAATATCTTTACCATATGAACAGTCACCCAAAGGTGAACAAAACTAAAAATAACTTGCATGAAAATAACAATGAGAGTCACGTGATCACAACTCCTCTCTGTCATTCATTCTTCCGTCCTTCGAAGTCGTTTCAGCTGATTCTCCGTTTCCCACCATCAAGGGGCCATACAGCCGCTGGCCAGGGGCGTCAGATGCACCCTATAAGCCCTCGGGTGCAGATCAGCAGCCGCCTGCCTAGAAGCAGCCAATCAGACTTAAGTGAAAGGTGTGTGGGACACCGTCATCAGGTTCAGGGGGCAACAGGGGACAACGCCCTGGCTGGAGAGGGAGTATCAGTTAGAGAACATTGCAGCCAGAGAACATTTAAGACTTTACTGGAGTGTGCCTCTGAATTGGACCTTAAACAGTCTCTCTGGGGTATTCTTTTGCTGGCCTTATCTTCGGAGGAACCACTGCTCTATATGGTACTAGTCATTAAAAGAGAAAAGACTGTTGACTGGATTTAAATTGGAACGTTCTTTAAACATTTGGTTTGTCAAGGTGATGATGTTCTAGGACATTCTAAAAAGTACCGCCTTACCCACAGCTGCTTCCCTGCTATTTGATATTTGACGAAGGGGCTGATGGCGGTGTCTGTAACTAGCGGTGGTCCACCATTTTGAGATGAATAACCGGTTAATTTGCCAGCGTGGGCCAGGCGTCGTCATTACGCCTCTGCCTGCCCCTAGGCGTGTCATTGTATCGCTGTGTGATTACACGCATGCCCCGCTCTGCTATCTACTTCTTTCTGAAGTAATCTTAATAGACTAGAAAATTGAAACATTAATGTAGCATACGCAGGGCACATAAAGAAAAATATATATATTTATAAAATACGAGCGGGACCCGGCGAGATGAAAGTGGGGCTTTAATAGATTCTGTAGAGGGGAGTCCGTAAGCGCTTTAAAGCTGTGCCCCCCCCCCCACCTCCCACCCTGGGGATCTCACATTTTCATGGGATTCATTTTGCCGTATGAAAAATGAAGTGAAATGTCTTAATTAATCGGAACACATCGTACCCCCCGGATAACAAAAACCCCTCCCCGGCCCTCCCCTCGAAGGTGCGTAGCTAATTACCCCCCTCCACTCGGGGCGGCGTCATTTCAAAGCCGGCGTATCGAGAGAGGCAGCCTGGGAAGCAGCATAAATTAAAGCCCATCCTTCTAATTGCATGGTTCTGATTTACGTTTGTGTGGGAACCGACGTTAATCTACGGCGACTCCTTGAGAGGCCGCAGCCGCCGCAGCCACAGAGGCCGTCGCTGCCCTCCCCGCACTCCCTGTCGATGACCTGCTTTAAAGCCAGGGACGTTTATCCGCTCAGACTCAGCCTCCCGGGCCGGCCTAAACGGCGCTTTCTGCTCGGAGCCTCGTCAGAGCCGACGCACGCTCTCGCTAACGAGCAAGTCATAGCCAGGGCACTTCATTGAGACAATTAGGCCCTGTAGGCGCATGAGTCAAAATGACCACTGGACTGGCAGATGCTAAGCACTAACACAAGCTCTCCTTTGTCCCAGTGCGTCGCGACCCACTCAGAAACCGCATGTAAATTGAATTGCAGACACACATGGGGACTCGAGGACAATAAAGACTGTCACTGGCAATTACAGGAGGGACACTGATCGCCTGTTCTGTGTTCAAAACTCCCACCTGATTTCCATAATCATCACCCCCCCACTCCAGACTGTAAACACCTCAAACATAAATATCCACAGGTTATTATGTGTAGCATGATGAAGGAAAGACTGTATTAAACAGCCCCCCCCCCACCCCCGAAGCATTTTTTTGAAAATGTATGACGGGGGTGGAATATAAGGGGCTCCTTCCACATGGCGGTTTAAAGAGAAACATAATACCACATCAAATCGAACATTCTGATTCAATGCAGGAGCAAAAATGAGACTCAATCACTTGTTTCACAAGGAATAAACAGACTAACAAAAAATCACCAGAGAAGGTTACTCTAATTATTAATGTAAAACACATTCATTGTGAATTTGTGAATTACGAGATTCTTAATACTTCTAACACAGACACAAATAATGCAATGTTATGCATGGCATTTCTGCCCTATTCCAAAAAGTAATCAGATGGATAAATTGACATAAATAAAACCTAAAAAAAACAACTAAAGTCATGCTTTTTAGCTCTTGGTTGATTTAACCTAAACGGTCACAAGCCTTATAGAGGGCCTACAGCAACATTCATATAAAGGTTAACTAATTCTGTAAATCAAGGACAATAAAAATCTGTCATTCCTCCAGTGCCCAAATGGAGCCCCGGCATAGCAACACAGTCGCCATGGCAATGCAGCGGCCTCAGTATCCAAGAAAGTCAGGTGTGGTGAAGGGGCAATTTTAGGGGGGGGGGGGGCACTTTTTCCATTGAGCAAGGAAGTAATTGTCTCATATGTAAAATTCCAATTTACATTAGTAAATTGTTAGCATCAATAAAGCTGAGTTTCAGCCAGCAACATTTGCTTAATTTTGTTTTAATTGTATTGTAATATGTTTTAGCATAATGAATCACCACATATATAACCATAGGCTCTCTATACAACTTTAAAAATTGATTTAGTTCTTTGATTTATAAATGGAGTGAAAAGCATTCAGCAAGCAATTGCAATCTACTCCGTATTAGATGTAACTCGAAGGAGAGCTTGAGGCTGGTTGAAATAGGATAGATCCTTGCTCTTCTGGCAATAACTTGACAGGTTTAATCCTATCTGTTCTGAATCAACACAGAACAAGATGCACATAGAAGCACAACCACCCCTCCTGCTGTTCCCATCTAGTATTATTAGTATATCTACAGCATAGAGATTACATCAGATTTCTTCAGACTTTATTACGGCTCAGAAATCCCTGCACTTAAACCAGTACCCCGCATCCCAGGCCGAATGAAAAACTCCAGGAATTACTCCCACAGTTGTCCATCTCTTCCAACAAACTCAAGAGATGAGAGTCATCTGTTACATTATACTGTAATCAAGAGGACTCAAGACTCATCTCTTGGACTCATCTAGTGTAAACTGGGGCTGTAACAGTACAGATTTTTGTCGTGTACCGTTCGGTACATCATTTTCAGTTCCGTGCTCACAATGAAATGAATAAATACATGCAATATAAGTGGCACCTAAATCTGTTATAGTAATTTTGACTGTGAGTTAGTCACAGCTAATACTGGTCTCAGTCAATCATAATTGGCAGTTAGGGAACATTTTGGTTTCGCAATAAAGTACACCGGCGCTGGAGACAGAGCAACCGATAAGACCAAGATTGTCTGTCGTCTCTGTTATACCAAACTTGGAGATGTTGCTAGAAACATATCCAACGTGCCAACTCATTTCAGACGACATCAACTGAACGTGTGTGTGACCAGAGCAAGGCAGACACAGCCTCTGCAAGCTAGTCTCCTAGTGGCATAAAAAGTGCCTTTTCCAGGAAATTCAGACCCGGCTAAAAATAATTACAGCTGTAGGGGTGGTTAGGGTTACACATGTGTGACCATCCTTGGCAGGAGAGAACGTAAGCTTCAGACAAGATTTAGTTCATTATGATTGTTATGATGTTATATTTTTGATTTAACATTTTATTTTATATTTATTTTTACAATTTGCAAATAAGTGTCCCTTGGGTTTTGTTATTTAGGCATGACACTTTGTCTCTGGCTTACAACTGCTCATAATTGTGTTTGCAGTTTTAATAAAAAATAATTTCAAAGTAAATTCTGTTTTCCCTGCCCTACCGAAACTGCACTAAACCATGAACCCAAAATGAAAGTTTGTACCAAACTATGCAAAAAACATAGGCTCAGGATGAACATCTCCTACATCACACCGTAAAGAACAAGGCTCAGGATGAACATCTCCTACATCACACCGTAATTAACAGGGCTCAGGATGACCATCTCACATTATGGAAAAATTTGACAATAAAACAACCAGGCCTTATAGAAAAAAAACATTTTGGTCACTCAAAACTGTTAACCTTTACATTCATTACTATCATAATGCCATAAAACATGTAATATTTCACCAGTATACTTCTTACACATTTTCTAGCAAGCCTCATTGACTCTCATTTTATGTAAATTAAGTATATTTTGTGAAATTAGCACTTACAAAGTAATGCTACCAAAGCTAACTCAGTATCAAATACATTCCTTCTCGGACTTTCGCTCAGGTGTGTTTCCCATAATGTAAACAAGTCTAGGATGAGAATGTGTATAAACCAGTGCGAGTTTTGCATTGCACAGACAACTTTCTCTCATTTAACAATCGTATACAGAATCTCCTGTTCACTTGCCGTTGCAAAAATTGCATGTAGGCCAAAGTGATTCAACTTTTTTTGTGATATTATTCTCAAGTTTTCCATAAGAGAACATTTGCATTTCATAAGCATGTGTTATAGCAGAACAGACTGTATTTATTTCAACATTTGTTCATGGATCCGTCTCTGGGCAATGAGGACTGCAGCCGGGAGAGGCACCTGAGCTGGATGACAGACTGCCATAACTGTGCGTGCTCTCTTTACGTCTTTACACTGCAAAGTCACCTGCATTAAATTCAGCCGATAATTGGTCCGGTTTCAACAACTAGTGGCATCTCCAGAAACTCAGAAGTGTTTTGCCAACACAATTCCTGCACAGTGAAAATGAGACAAGCACGCTATTAATCTTCCCCACATCTTTAAAAAAATGTCCATGGACAAAAGGAAAAAAAATATAATCATGCTGTGTCTTTTGGATAAAAATAAGGAATAAATGAAAAAACAAATCTCAGTGCTCTCAGGCCTAATTTAAAGAGTTTGTCCTAATAGCAGCAGGCCTGCTTCTTACAGAGAAAGATCCTGACATCCACACAGTTCGCACCAGCTTGGAAAAGGCTGCTTTGGTTGAAAGGGCTTTCTTACCGCTGCCAAGCCACGATCTGTGCTTTCGTTCTCAAACCAAACAAAGACGGTGAGAAGAAAACAGCAACGGGAGGGTAGCCAGGGTCTCTAGGGGCTGTAAGCGGGAGCACGAGTGCCGAAGCTTGAGAGAGGCAACGAGAACTTCTCGGAAAAGACCTCTTCTGGATTTTGGGTGCTGTTCAAGCTGCCATTAGATGTTTAAGTTAAGACCTCAAAGTTATCATTTTATGCAACAAGAAAGTATTAAATGTCCTTGCCAGCTTCTGTGATACAAGTCAAATGGAGTTCCCTCAAGACCACAGTGCGACAAATAGATGAAAAATGACGAGAAAAGGAGGGATTCGCAATAACTTTAAGAAGTGCAAAAACACGGGATGGTTGGATTTACTTTTATAAAGAATAAAGATACATTTCTGAACACAAGATTTTTCTTGATCGGTCCATTTCTGTTCATTGCTTGCAACAATGCAAACTGTGCTTATATTATTTTCTACATTAATTTTTTTTTTCAGTGGTACAAACATGCACTCCTCTACATGTCAAAATAGTTCAGCTAGTTATTACATTTTTAAAAAAGTCATTTTTATAAAATTCAGCATTAGGTTTTTGATGCATTTCCTTGACGTCATGTAATGTGCCTTTCTGACATGATGAAAATTACTCGAAGTTGAGGAAATATACGGCAATTATAGTTATATTATATAATCGTTTATATTATAAGAAATAGCCCAACAGGGGCCTTCTGTAATGCTGTTTTCTCATTAACCCCGAGCGTTACTCTGAAGAGTTGCTGTAGGCATGCAGAGATTTTAAACAATCGGAGTATTTTCATTAATCTGCTTCGCTCTGTTGGCTCTACGAGGGATGGAAACAGTCTTTCAATCTTGCTTCATAAATTACACACCAAATTCTCCCAAGCATTGTGCATTTTTATAAATATTACATCGTTCCTTAATCTCGAGCTGTCAGCTGCATTTGCGCATATGGTAATCACATTAATTATACCTCATTGCGATACGGAAAATAGCTCGACCGGCACAGAAAAACTGGGGGCAAACGGTCCCCATCCCTGCCGCTCCCCCCAGCCTGCGCTCCGGTTCTTGGGGATGGTGTCAGGTCGATCCATCTCCCTGATGGAGAGTGGACCCGACTGGGGCTGAAGGGGTGTCTCTCTCCCTGGTTGGGGGACTCCCGCCCATCCGTGGATGAAGAGAGCGGCACTTTGTGTCTCTGAGGGGCGGAGTGGGGGGGCTCAGGCTATACCCTACGCTGCTTCCCCTAGGCACCATGGGCATTGGCACATGCTAAGAGACTGGCAGCGTGTTGCAGGTGCTGTTATTACAGTGCCTAATATGAGTCCCACAGTGTGAATGCTGAGTACAAGTCTCTGATTAACACCCTGATACAGCTCTATCCACTTCTCAGGGATGCCAGCTGGTCAGTCACAGATGTGCTGAAAACACTGTTAACCTGACATGCATCACTGAAATCTAAGGCACATTTTTACTTTTTTTCTGTTTTGGCAAAAACGCCACAAATATTAACCTCACTACATATCAGTAGCAGGGCTGGAAAAATAAACATGTGAGTTAGACTCAATTTAAAAAGTCAACAATTTCAGTTTTGCATAACTGTGGGAGTTTCATAAGCGAAACAGTATAACCTAGAAATAATTGCCTATAACCAGCTCTGATCCTGCTTTTCCAGTTCACTAAAACCTGAGGTGGTTAACGTGCTCGGAATGGTCAAAAGGGACCAATCAGATGGAATCAGCCCCCTCGATTGCTCAGCAAGAACAGCCTTCTCATTGGCTGCCTCCAGGGACAGATAGAGGGTGGGGGAGCATGGGCACGCCCTACCCCTACAGCTCTCCTCTACCTGAACCAAGGCACCTTAATCTGATTGGACAGCTTCATGAATCACAGGCTCGTCTGGGTGCAGCGCCTATCTGGCAAATGCCAAAGCCAGACAGGGAGGCAGAGTGTGGCCTCAACAGCAAGATGGGTTCAGTGGAAGGTTGAAAATTCCTCCCCTCTGCTGTGCCAGGAAGGAGAAGCTGCTCCTTAGTCTTTTTGTTTACTTGATGTACATTTGATGGTCGTGGGGCTGATTTTGTGCCTTTGGGGCGGCAGTCTACGTGAAAGTCAGAATGTGCACTTGGACTTGCAGTGTGTAATGCAACATGTGTGTTTGCATTTAGTACAACCCAGGCAGTGGGGGTCCCGCAGACAAAGATGCCAAGGGGGGGGGGGGGGGGGGTTGCTTGACAAATGCCCAGAAAAATTTGAAATGTAACTGGATTGATATGGGTTAGGGGTCCAATATGATATGCTGTCACGGGGCCCAAGATCTCCAGCAGCACCCCTGCCCACAGACTGGGGACCAGCAGACACCTGGGGGATATTCCACAAAACAGGTTTTCCTGGTTAGCTGTATAACTTAAGCTAGACGTGGAAACGGTCCAACAGGTGGAGAAGTAAGTGGCATTCCTATTGGACGATCCTTACATTTTGCTTCTCTGGCTAAAAAAAAGAATCCTGCTTTGTGAAACACCCCCCAGTCAGAAATGTGGCTCAAATAAGGCCTTCAAATAAGATCCAGAAGGTCTCCAGTAGTGAGGTTTCACCTGACCTCCAAACCACAACAGGGCATCAGGAGCTGTAGTGGTTAAGAACACGAGCCTTGCATATTCCACTACCTGAGACAGGTGCTGCAGTTGTGCCCTTGGGTCTGGTACTTGACCTGAAGTGTGCCCACTTAATACGTCCAGCTTTGCAAATGAAATAAAATTGTAAGGTGCCTTTGATAAAAGTGTCAGCTGAGCAACATAATGTAGCCACTTAGTCACCCTTAGTTGTCCGAAGAAACAATGCAAGCTCTGAATAGTAACGCATGCAAAACAGAAATGCGAGAAAAGTGCACAAATTACCCCTTTCAAAATGTAATTATATGGGCTTGCATCAGTCTGGTCACCTTTGGCACGAGGTTACGCCCCTCCGGTGGAGAAACCTGTGGCAGCACGGGTACACGATGAAGTCGCCCGCGTTTGTCGGAGGTGCGATTCGCATGCTTCGCTAATGGCCCTGCGCTCCCAGTCACGTGATACGCCGGACGTCACCTCGGAAACGTAGCCGGAATCGCGCGCTTAATTACCGCGAGACATCTATGCTCCCCAGCCTCGTGCAGAGGCATGGGAGAAAATATTAAAATACCATCCGGTTTAATGTCCTTTTTAATTAGTCATGTATTGTAATGAATTTTAATGACTGGCTAGGATTGCTGTGAGGATATTGATTTTTAATACGATCATTAATTTAAATTGGTAAAATAGAATTATGCAAGGTTTGGTACTTGCAGGGCTGGTAGAATTATTACACAGTACATTCACTCCAAGTGGCAGCAAAATTGATGTTTATGTGGTTTATCAAATTTACAGGACATAAAAAGACATATCAGTGAGTAATAATGAACTAAATGATTTGCTAAAATCTAGCCTTTCCCTTGTAAAATCCGTTATAATTAAAAACAAGCGAAAGGGGTTCACCCCAAAAATGAACATTCAAGTGCACTATTTCTCTCCATGCATATGATGTGCTCGCTATATATGGTATAGCTTCTATTCAATTACATTTTAATGACTGTTTTATAAGCCGCAAGGGTTTTCACACCAAACCCCTTTAAAACCCTTTGTAATATAACATTTGACAAAAAAATAAAGAAAATTAAATATAGTAGTTTAGTACCTATATTTATTTGCACAGCAATCTACACACAGGCTCATGCTTTAATGATAATAACGTAGCACTTTTATTTCAGGGTGTCTGAGCGCTTTGGAGAATTCATTTGTAAATGCTGTACTGATGATCTTCCACAACCCTGTTTTGTAAGTCCGACTGTAGAACCTCATAAATAAACTTCTTATTAACTGATTTGTACCTAAAAGATCACATAAGAGTAACACTCTGAACGATGCACGAGCCCGATTTCTTAATTCATTACGCAGAAATATCCACAAACACACATAATCCACAAACGATATTATATCAGTACGTTTTCCGGTACTCCCCGTTAATATGCATTAAGCTATGTATATAAAATGTGTTAAAAGAGAATCCATTCACGCATTTTAAAGGCATGCAACATGTAATCCCTATATGTTACATTTTTCTAACTTTCAGGTGGAGAGTCGTGGTGGCTGTACCAAGCTCTCTGTAAGGCATCACACAATGAAGAATGCTTAATCTTAAATCCATCCACTTAAGTCCAAAGATAACTCCAGTTTAACCAAAGCTGGCAGTGTTATGTGGTGCTGGTGACCAGCATAATTCCCTTTTGTGTGAGTGTGAATAAAAACAATTGCTCACCTGTACACAGGACTCAATGAACTGTGAAGAAGAAAAATGAGAGACTCGAAAATATCTAATGTTTTTAGCAGGATTTTTAATTTTTTTTTTATGGAGGCAAATTCTATACAGTATATCAGTCAAAATGGCAGATTGGTATTCAATGTACAACACAAGTTAGGAGATACTCTTCATCTTCCAAATCACTGATGGCCACTGTGTCTCGGTAGGTCCTGAATGCTGAGCTGAAATGTAGGTTAAATTCAACTCATTATTTTCATTATTATTATTATTTATTTTATACATTAAAATTTTTATTACAGCTATCATTTTGTGTTGATCAAAAAGTCAGTGTAGGGTCAGAGGAGATCTGTACTTCATAGCGCCTGACATACACGGGACTAAAGATTCAGGGTAAAGACTGACACTCCAGCTTTGTGAACAATAGACCTGTTGGCCTGAAAAAATGGTTTTATTGCATATGGGCTTAACAAGCACTAGACATTTCTTTATTTACCTAAGGAACAGGTTGCTGTTATTATACCAAACTGGAACTTGAAGGATCAGTACAAATCGGTACAATTTGGGAAAGCTTAAAACTGCTTCACATTGTACTCTTTCAAAATGTATATATACTGTAAATATAGTAACGCTTTGTGATGGGGCACAAATAATGTAGTATTATGCTATTACTTATGTATTAATTAACCACAAACTAAGTATTAGTTATATAATGATATCATATTAATCCATAATTAATTAATCGTGACGCATATTTTATCTCAAGCAGTTACGATATTTCGTCCTATATCTATTAATACTGTAAACCTTTGTGAACTACTGTAGGTGGGTTGCCCACTCTGATGAACTGGCTGGAGTGAGATTTTCAATTCGAGACAATTCTGCACACTTTTACATGTATGTAAGAGTTTTATTACCTTGTAAATAATCTAGAGGGTTTACAAACCACCCCAATGCTTTTCGTGTAGCTAATTTTAGGTTTATAATGGAATAATATAGATTTGCCATAAGATTTCTTGCCTGAGCGTGGGAATCTGTCACGCCAGATGTGTGACAGTTGGCAACCCTGCTGAAGGAACAAGTCATGAATTACAGAAGTTAAATACTGATCTCATATTTGTTCATCATTAATGAATCATGATGCAACTTTTGTCCCAAGCAGTTACTATATTTCTTGCTATATCTGTTAATTCTGTAAACTCTTGATGAATCGTGGCGCATCTATTATCTCAAGTAGACTATTTTTGTTCATGACTTGTACTTCAGTAGTAACTGAGTTATTACTAAGTACTTGTGTCCCCTCGAGAACAGTGTTACCACACACACACACGCACGCACACACACACACACACACAGGTCGAATTAATCTGTGTGTAAAGGTCGCATGTCTACTTAAAGTAGGCTATTATATGATATCATAAAACACAGAAAATAAACAATAAAGTTGATTAGGGTAATTATGAAAAATAGAAGATCTCAAAACAAGTATAGATAAAAATAAAAATATATTATGTGTTCCTTATCTAAAATGGAGGGTCCATGAGCAGAATAATAAGAGATTACAGCTGAATTCAAACAGGAAATCCACACAATTTATCGGATGAATATGACCCAGTGTAATTATAACTTTATCACGGGTATATATCTTAGAGACACAGAAGGCTTATCCAGGCACAGAATACATGACAATGGCAAGAGAATCCATTTAATACTCTGAAATAGGGTGTTTTAGATATTAAAAAGATACTGGATAATAAATCATTTTAAATAAATGTCTGAAATATTACCAGTTGGCCTGGGGTGACAATACAATTAATCTCAATTAAATAGAGATTAAGGTACATCAGTTTTACTCATAAATACCCTCCTGAAAATGAATGCTGATTCATTTTATACATAAAAAATGCCAGAATAAATGGGATCTGTCTGTGGAGTCTCTGGAAAGAGCCAGCATGTAAATAAAACTCTTATGATGGGCCTTACGCATTATGCCTGTGTTATAACTCACCCGGTGCCTGGTGTCAGTATGGACAGCCATCCACCCATCCGCCCGTCCGGTGCGGCACGCTCTCCCCAGACAGGACCCCCCCCCGCCCCACCCCCGTATCTTATAAGCCACATGGACGGATGACCCATTCTGCGGGACCAACCCTCTATGGTGGGGTGTGAGGAGAGGCTTGGGACACTGACCCCAGTCAAGGTTAACTCCAGCAGCCCCAGGCTATCAGTTTATCACCCACCGCCACCATGTTAAAGTGGCTTTAATTGCATCCTGCATAATGTTTTATTGCTTGTTGTTCCACAAATGTTAACAGCAAATGACATCATTGCTCTCAAGGCTAATTTCCCAAGCCATTATGAAGGTAATGAAAGTTTACTATGGGGACACCTTCTTCGTTCAAAATAATCACGTTTGGGCAAACCGGTTTCGCGGTGATTGACATTAAAGCAGAGTAATTGAATCAGTCAACTTCTTTGGGAGAATTGTAATTAAACACCAGGCGCCATTTCTGTAATTATTCTCACACGAAATGGGAAGGAGGCGCACTAATCAGTTCGGGAAGGGTTTAAGAATTAAAATTAAGAAATCAATTTAAAAAATTAATCAAAATGTTTTAAAATATATATATTTCATTACTTTTATCTTGTGCTTTTCGTTTGAACTGACGTACATATCGTAGGAATACTGCTCGTGCATTTTAAACACAGAACCAAAAGCCACGTCTTGGTACGACTATTAAAAAATAAACACTGGGTGTAAAAACACATTTTCTCTCTGTCTAACATGTCAGACGACAACTAATGATTTCCAATGCCCCGGTAATCTTTTACCTGAAGGGATCTTTCTTATCTGCACATGAGGCTAAAATAGCTAGCCAACCCCCCCTCCCCACACATCCCGCCCTCCCGTCACATAATACCCCCGACAAGACAGCACACGACTCAAACCCGTTTAATGAAAGCTCCAATTATCTGAGTGAGACCTAATGGGCCCGCAGTGTTCTGGCTATTAAATTCTCTAATTCCTAATTACAGCAGCCCTCGGGCAGGTGGGAGAGCGAGGACGATAAGATCTCCCCCTCTTTACCTGTAGCCAATAACCGTCGCTAACTGGGAGCGGCTTCACCTGCTGGCGACCTTAAAGCACGCCGAGAATTTGCTATCCTAATATCTGTGTGTGGAGACCTGAGGACTCCAGGCACGGTGGCTCTGCCTGTCCTTCAGCTTAGGCTAACTCCCTCCCCACCCCCACCCCCCGCTTCTTTTTTCCTTTGCTGAAGGAATTATTTCGGCTAACTTCAACGGGTCTTTGTTGCTGCCTGATGGCTGCATTCCAGGGTGAGCACTCAAAGAGTCTTTGTCCCAGACGAAGACTACGTAAAAGCCTCCATTAGCATAATTACATGTCTCCTACCCCTTGCTCGCAGAGGGCAGCGACGATTGCTGTAAGATCATTTATATCAAAGGGAAGTGTGCCCTCACAAATGCACGACACATAAGTTAAGAGGACATGTTTTATGCTTTCTGGGGCTACAGGGTGACCTTGGGCCATGCATGTTAACACCAGGGGAGCGTATAAATAGACAATATGCTTCTTTTGAACTTATGATTGAAATATTTAAATGCTTAAAACTTCCCGTTTGGCATTTTTTTAACAGTTTAACCTTCAGCTACAAATTCCTTTGCGTCCAAACATTACCGCCTGATTATTTTGCAATCCTGAATGACTGCTTGACCACAATGTGAAACTTTTCAAATTTTAATGGTTGAAATTGGGTTAGATAAGTGGTTTAGAATTACTGGGAAATCATCAGCTGATTGAATGGACCAAATCTTTGACCGGCTCATCTCAGAAAGCGCTTCCTTTAACGTGGCAGGGAGGACAAGTGCATGAATGATGATATATTGTTCTTAAACCTAGTGAATAAAAAGACCTGTTATGGAACAATGATCGTCTATCATGTCATTTGTCATATTCCTCTCAGGACAGCTACTTAAAAACATTCCTCTGCTTGGCTTTAGTAACACAATCTACCTCTTCCCCACAGCAACACAGCACTCTGGAAGACTACTACAAACTCCCTTTTCTGTTTGTTGTGAAGTTACTTTACAAGTTACAGGAGACACCATTCTGTAATCCATTCTTCTCGCTTTCAAGGATGGAGAGAGTGATGGAATGTCCTTCTTGGTTTCCTCCAGAAAGCAGAAAGAAGGTGATACTTATTCTAACCTGTGACGAATGAGCTCCCAAAGTCAGGGGCAGGTAAGCCCGCCTCCAAACCATCCACACGCCGCGATGAGAGGAGCCCCTTCACACCCTGCTGCAGTTCAACTCCGCCAGGAGTAATTAACAGTTCAGAATTATACATAAGAACAGGAGAAAAGTTCACATACACACAAGTCAACCACAAAAATGGAGGGCGAAGTATTTTCTGTCAACTGCAAGTACCGTTCAAAAACTACATTAAAAACTGATTCGTATGTTCAGGTCCTCATTAATCGTTTATATCCAAACATAATCAATTGAAATACAATATTATAAGAGCCCTCAAGGAAAATCCAGAATACAGCAGTACACAATATTGGCAGCCTGACGATGAGGAGGAAGTTATCAGGATGATTCATTGTCACAATGAACTTTTTGAATGAGACATTGGGGGGGAAAAATCTTTTAAAAATGTATATTATTTTATGAGAAATATATGGATTTGTTGAGTCTAATGTTAATGGGTAAAATTATGGTTTTATGGCCCATGATAACTAAGGCTACTGGATATCAGCATTATAAAATTATGAGGAAATGGAAAATGCTCTCTCTCACCATTCAGTGACCATTTATTAACAGTAAATTCCAGAAATTTAAGATTAGCGGGCTTTTCTTTTTTTAAAGGATTATCCTTACATGGCCCGGTGTTATTATTCTGCAGCCACCGGCAGAATGCTGATTCAGACGGACTGTTTAAATACACACGGTATACGTCTGACAGTGATGAAACGTATGTAATTAATAAAGAGGTCATGATACATATCTAGAGTCTGGGAAACCATAATTTGCATTGCATTATAAATGATATTTAAAAAAGCATTGATACAAAATATACATCATCCAAACCTTCAATTACCTATCCATAGCAACATTATATCAGGTTAATTGCGCCTGGGTGTGTGAGTTGGCATAGCTGGGGGTTGGGGGGGGATTGGAGGGGGGGTGGTACTATACGCTGTAATGTCACAGGGCCAAAGCTCTCCATTTCACAGCTCTTTGTGGAAGGCTGCCCTATCTGGGAATTAATGCTAAACAAAGGCAAAAGTCCCTCTGTTTCTTGCAGTAGGGATGAGATTCAGGCAGCAAAGCCATTAGTGAAAAATATACCGTTCATAAAATAAGCCCTCGCGTACCAACATCTGTATCACTGACAGTGCGCTTCCCCCCACAGAGTCGTTAGCATCAGTTACTAATTGTTAAATTCATTAAATTTAAACCTGAGTATCTTTCATGGAAATGGATGCCACGTTATAAACATGTCAGGTCTTGGACAATTAAAGCACGGATAGTTCTGCATAGAAAAAAGAATATATATATATATATATAGAACAGATTAAATGACATTTTTTAAAGGTAGGTAATGCGATCTGCTCAGTAATTACACATTCTTGGAAGATGTGTGCTAGATTCATATGCATCTCCATGGCTCGCCATGTTGACTGCATCCTTTGCCTTAATGGCGATACCTTATCATGCCTGATGTTAGATGGAAAGGGGATAAGGGCTGTCTGGGCTCACACTGGCTTTGAAAGGCACGAGCTACAGACGGGACGCGGTGTCACTGGCGGCTCTCCGGTGTGCCGCATCGTGTTTCAGGCAGCACACTTAGAGTGTGTGACAGATCTGAGGTGCCTGCACAATGCTAGGGTTGAGTCAGAGGCTCAGATTCACAAAGGAATTCCTCACCAATAGCTTATTGTGTGTGTCTTTGCATGTGTGTGTGTGTGTGCGTGTGTGTGTGTGTGTGTGTGTGTGTTTGGACCAGGGGGCTTGAAGTCCATTGTCTGTCTGTTACCCCACTGTAAAGTTGCAGGGTAATTATTAAAATGACACGTTGTATGAGTGAGTGGTCTGTTATGGTATGATTGTGTAACACTTTTGTGAATTAAATGTTGACTATTCATAAAACATAGAGTTAAATCCATCCAAATTGCTCCTGAAAAGAGTTACATATGTCTTAAATTCCTATATCCAGATTCACAGAAGTGTTTCTGTGTGTTAGTAAAGGAGAAGAAATTCAGACAATCGTAACATTACGTTGATGCTAGCTAAAGTAATTTCTGAAGCTATCAAGTTGTGTAAATTCCATTCTTTCTGCGCAACGTTTTAAAAACCCCACGACTGGCAACAGAGGTAATATTAAAAGCTATTGCACAAGATATTATGGCATAATTCACATGCAGATAGCAGCCAAATCACTGACGTTATTTCAGATTTCTTAAACATAACATTGTTGTTTGACATTTGAAATCATGTTTGCTATCTATGTGGTTTACATTCTGAGGTCGCGTTTTTAGGCATACCTGCTGTTTAATGCAAACAGCAAAACACGAAGACGTCGATCATGCAAACAGGGATGAGACGTTCAGTTAATTAATCACTTCATTTATCTTCACAATCTTTAAAAATTTTCTTCAAAACTTATCTTAGCAATGAAATGTGTTATGATTACCGGCATCTCAGAAACAGCCACCTTCTTAGGATTTTCACACCCCACAGTATCTAGAGATTACAGAGAATAGGGCAGTAAACAAAAAGCATCCACTCAGGGCCAGTTGCTGAAAACACCTTGTTAATGAGAGAGGTCAGAGGGGAACGGCCAGACTCATTAAAGCTAACAGGAAGGCCACAAGTGCAAAAGTAACAGCTCAGTACAACAGTGGAGTGCAGAAGGTCATCTCCAAATGCACAACTCGTCAGCCCTTGAGGTGGTTCTGGAGACGAAATGGGGTCCTACTGAGTATTCAGTAAGGGTGGCTAATTAAGTGCCTGCTGAGAGTTTATACAGTATCTCACGATCATTTTACAGGAAAAATATTTATCGGCCCAAGCACTGCACATCCTGCCAGCACATGTGGAAACCCCTCAGCTGGACCCCCACACTCACCTGCGCTAGGTCACCCTTCTGTCTGCGTTCTGCCTCTGTCACATGAAAGTCCGCTAACGACTAAATAAATTAAAACAAGCCATTGCCTTTATTATTTTTAACGTTCACTATTTTTAGGTTTCAGTACAACATTGCAGAAATTATGAATCCTTGGAAAGCAAAGGATGGAGTGTGAGTAGTGAGCTATACAGGCTGATCACTGCAAAACAAAATAAATATGTTTATATATATATATTTGCTAGCAGATTAAAAAATGCAGGACCGCAGCAGTTCTATATCTTAGGCTCAGCACTGAGGCAGCAGCAGAAATGCATAGAGCACATGTAAATTTGCCCGCTGTAATCACATGCAACACTTCAGGATTACCAGGTCCTGTTTGAGACATAATACACTAACTGTCCTACAGGTTGAAAAAAAAAAATACATATGAAATGATGATCCCCCCCCCCTTTCCTGGTGGAGTGTCCCTTTAATGTTTTCTGCTGTCATTGCTCCCTTGACAATAGCATGATGGGTAGGGAGGGCTGTGAAACCAAATTAATTAAAGTGGCATGAATGACAGCATGCCCAAGGGCACCGAGGGGCCGTCACGCGCGGTGTCACCGTCTCGCCGCCGTCGCCCTCCGCTCCATACCCGTCAGCCGCGTTAATGGCCGCCCCCGCCACGGAGCCTCCAGTGTAATGGAGGCTGTTTTCTCTTGTTCTGCCACCCAGATGCCCCGCTGGCCCGCCCTCCCCCCACCGCGTGCTTCATCCATATACATCAGGTCACCAAATCTGCGCTTAATAACATTTCCAAACACTTAGGGGGCACGCGCAGTGAGTAAAGGAGGCCCTGCCCTGGCTGCTCCAGCCACGGGTGCAGCGTGAATAAATCAGGGCAGAGGGGCGTCACCCGGGGCTGACCATCCCTTTACGGGAACGACTTTGGGCTGGTGGTCATTGTGCCTGTTCCAAGCAAAGGTGCACGAGAGAGCTGATATTTGGGATGCCACAATTTACTAATTTAAATATGAGTAAATACTAATTAAATATTGTGGGGTACAGCCCCCCCCCCCCCCATGCCCCTTGTTCCTACACCCTTATTTCTGAGGGAAACTCCTTATAAGGGAAGCTGTGGTGAAGTGAGCTGACAGCTATGTTAGGGAAAATAATGCAAATAAAAATAGCCGAATGGTCGCCGTCTGCACAGCCAAATTTGGGCTGGTGTTTCCTGGATGCCGGGCTGGCGGAGGATTATCCTGATGGACAGGCTCCCGTCCCACGCGCTCGGAGAAGAGGCCCCTCGCCGTGCACCGATCCCACCCAAAAGCGTGCGACCGCTGCCGTCTGGAAGCTGAGGGCCTCTCCGCAGGCATCGGCCAATCACGCAACTGGCAAGAAGGATCGGCAAAGATAATGGGACCGTGCCTGCGGTGAAAGGCGAGGCTCATCAGCAGGGGCTCCGCGTGCAATCCAAGGGGGGGGAAATCAATGGCAAGATGTCGGGCCCGAGCCTGACCACGGTGGTATCTTCAGCACTGCGCGTCTATCCGCTCAGGTGGCTTCTGCACCAACGCAACCGTGATGTGCTATAAAGGGCTACTCTCACGCATGAGCAAGTAACGACACAGCAGGAAACGCCCGTCGCATGACAGTGCCGAGCCAAATCAACACCCTCTATCTCGATATATATACACACGCATACGTCCTACACTATATATATACCCGCTCACCTGGTGCAGGGCTGCGGTAACATGGCCGTAATACACTAATAGAGGCATATGTGTCATTTCAGATGTTTGTTCCTTGTGATGACGACTGATGTGTGACTATGACAGAATCGCACCAGGTACCTTGGAGTGGCTAACGGGGAATATAGCGCCTTCGGGAAGGCTGAATTGGAGCAGGTCAGGGCAGCCCTCACCAGGGAGGTGGGGGGTGGCTTTAAATAGGAGACGAGCACAGTGCCACCAGCCGCGACCGAGAGCGAGTAACAAGTGAGGCGATGCACAGAAGTCAACGGACTGTAGGTGTTCCAGCTCAGCTCAGGACAGTGCATGTATAATACATATAGAGTGAACACACACACACACACACACACAAACACACACACACAGAGGACTGCAGGGCTGACGGTCTGGATAATCAGGGCAGCACCAGCACATTTCGAACAATAACTGATCATAAGGGAAGGAGACAGAGGAAAGGGATCAGGCAGAATGGCCTCGGCCACTTTGCTCAGGATGCCATCTCCAGGTGCCGACATTCCTAAAAAAGCCTCCCAACGATACCAACTTCCCAGAGAGGATGGAGAGTAACTGATTTTGGCAGTTGTAGAGTGATTTTTATGAGAAATAAATGCATTATAGATACAATTTGCACTGCTTATAAACTGGGACTAACTAGGGCTGCTGTGTCACAGATAAAACATCAGTTAATCACTACAGAGGACACTAAAAACGAACAGGTGTGAAAAAGAGATGCATGCTGGCTTTGTGCCACAAGTTTACAACAAATAGGCCCAGAAAACCTGGAAAATTACCCTTATTTTTGAACGCACCAGTGTAAGACAGCCCAGGGGACTTTAATGTCTGTAACACATCTGTTCCCCCCCCACAACCCACACACACACACACACACATAATCAATAAGCGAGGCTTCAGTGTTCAGAGGCCTATGGACAGCACACAACCTCACAGCAGGAGCGGTCCACCTGGACCCAGCAACAGCCTTACCTTCTAAGATTCTGGATAAAAGTGAAAAGCAATAGGGGAACCTGAAAAGATAAAATAAATAATAATCAAAAAAATAAAAACAGAATAGAAATTCTTGACCCGTCCCTGGAGTCTGGCGATCTTTGACATATGTCAATATGTGGTAAAGTGTATGTTTGGAAGGAGCACAACACGTATTCTGTGAGATCTCAGACAAGATAGAACAGCTGCCCACATCCTGCCCTGGGTGATTTATTTCTGAGATCGTATAGAACAGCATGGAACTGTGTACAAAAAGCACATTTACTCACAGATGAATGCCACTTCTACCTGGCTCAGAAATCCAGCACACACATATATGTGACATTTTATTTCTCAGTGCGGCAGTCACCTCTAAGGTGAACTCGTTTTATTTAAAATCCTGATAAGTGGCAGAAACTCATATCTGCACAATTAATAACTTACCTCCTGAAACACGTAATGACTGGAATAAGGCATAGGACGATCCATCCACCCAACAATATTCCATAAACATTTATCAAGTATGGGTTATGGTGAAATTTTATGATAATATAGTATAATATGATGTTATATTAATAAATAATTATCATAAGATTTATAGTATTATGAACCTTGACCTCAGAAATACATGCTGCCGAGCAAACTACATTCAAAGGAACTTCAAGTAATATCATTATACAATCTGACATATTTATGCATATTCCGTTCATTTCACAAGCTTTGGGGTATCCTTTATGTGAAAAAAAAGGCTACTGGTTTTTTTTTCACATGTTTAACGGAAAAAATGATTTCACGGCCAATAAATCATCACCATCGCTCCCCCCCCCCCCCCACCCCCGACTGGATATTGATATTGGTGTTGTATATATCGCTAATACGGGAACCTCGGCGCAGTGCTTCGGTTAGCCAAGAAACTGTGGACCGGAAACTGATGCGCTGTTAACGTCGCTAATTACAATACATTATACATACTGGCGACGTTAATTATATACGTATTTTATATATGCATCCGCCTGTGTGTGTGTGTGTGTGTGTCTGTATATATAT
>JAAGVU020000039.1:11397942-11410832 GCA_011763525.2 Mormyrus iriodes
ATAATAAAAACTAACAACAATGGCACAATTATTATTATTATTATTATTATTATTATTATTATTATTATTATTATTATAACAATTATATTTTACAATTCATCTTGACATTTGGACCAATAAAATTTTGGCTGCAAGTCTTTCATGGTTAGACTACCCACTGTCATGATGAGGTAATTATGTTTATTTTGTTACTTATTTTTTAAATTACAAGCTGTGCAAAGGTTTCTTTAGTGTCAAAAATTCTTTCATCGCACCCACACTCCACAAAAAGCACAAAGGAAAAATAGCTAAAGCCATTAAACGTGTAATTTTGGAGAGCAGCATCTAGAAAGGTTCGGCGGCTTGACCAGGAGTCGTGTCTTTGCCCAGTATGTGAGAAATAATTCTGGGGGTGTCTCCTATTTCAAAGGAGTAGCGGCCTTCTCGCTCCTCTGCTCCTGCTCTGTTTAAGTGTATTAGCCAGCCTGTGCCGTGTATGTCAGGAGACTACCCTTCCTTCCTCGGCAGTTAATCGTTTTTTATGAGTGAAGTTCTGCTGACTTGTAATTAGGACGTCTGCACTCTGATATGAAATAGGCACGTGGATCCCCTCTCTGCTGATGGAAGTCGTTTTATCCCACAGATAGCTTACAATCACAGAACTGGACAGCATATTGTAGACACACAGCCTCGACATTTCTCTTGATCTCTCAGTCTTCCCCGACCATGTTATTGGCCGCCTCTGTGACCAGGGCTGGTACTCTGGCAAGGCTTATCACCCTGCCGACCTGCTCTCCTCTCTCAGTGGAAAGCCAGAGAGTTAAGCCTTTTTTCGCAGATGAAATCATCAGCTCGGTCTGAGCTCAAAGCTTAGCCAAGATCATCTACCCATATACATGATATCTAAGCACTCTATTCACTGGCATTCAATGGATGACCAGTTATAAACACATGAAGAGCACAAACTCAGCATGGAAGTCACTGTTTAGTCTGCACATCATCAATCAACAATTTTTAATATGACAGAATATTTTTGTACTTTCAAGCAGATATTGTTGCGTTCATTCATTGAGCTGTTCCTACTAGTGCTGGCTACTGTTACTTGGGCTTTTAAATACGTGTGCAGCCAAAAATACACAGAAAAATCGAAGATAAGACAAAGATAGCTGCACCATATTCCATGCATATTATTTTCCAAAACATATATTAAAAATAAATGCTTTGTTTGTGGCATTAGATGTTAGTTTTATAGCCTGTTAGGAATTTAACTCCACTGACTTGCGTTTTATCGCCCTACATAAGAACACTCTGAATGTGTGATGGATTAACGTGGAAAAGCAGGAACTGTAGTCTCTCTAAGACCTTCTGGAGGGCGCCATGTGAATCAATCTATATGAGTAACAAGGAAATACAGGATGACCTTTGACCTCTGTGACCTATTCCTGTTGTGATCATCTGCTGAGCTGAAAGCGCCGCGTCGTCCCACCATGGTCACAGCAAGGAGGAGATGAACCCTGTAAGCAAGGCTGCTGTCAGTGGCTTACTGCTTTTCCTTTTTTTATGAGCAAATTCCTTCACTCCCGGATATGATACTCCAGGCCACGGGAGTTCTGCGGTTGAAGCAGAGGAGAAGAGCCTGTTTTACTAAAACAAAGTGATTTAGTGAGCTGTCACCTCATCTAGTTGAGGCCTCAGCACGAGTCCAGCCCGTATTATAGAGTAAATGGAATGAAAGGCAGGCCGCATTGGACAAGCTCAGTCAGCTCCGAGTCTCTGGTGGATGTGAACGTTCGCCCCCTGCTGGTGGGGCGCCAGCAGTGCCGTCCGTGGCCCTCTCACAACTTTACGGTGTCCTTGACGACCTTCTTCCTGAGTGTACACAGCGTTTCCACCGGCACAGGATACGTCTGGGGCCTACAGTACAGTCGAGGCACTTCAAGAATCAGCTGGTGAAGCCAAGGCCTTCCAGATGGTCCTTCCTGTAACTGTGTTGACTGCCACACCCATGCTGGCCTTTGGCTGACCCCCCTCCTGCAGAGGGGTCACGAGAAGGCCGAGTCCAGCTAACAGCCTACTGACAGCTGACAGGCACACAGCTGAAACCCAACAGGCCGACGCTGTCAACATCAAACCAGTTGTTGTTTGTGCAACCTCAAGCACTCAGACGGCCATCTCTGGCCGAGGCCCGAGTTGCTGCCGATATCCCAGGAGCATTTGCTGCCAGATGTTTCTGCTGAGGCCACGCCATGAGGAACCAGCTGGAGAGAAAGAGTACAGATTCCCCTTTGCCCTCTGTGCGTCACAAGGTAAAGGTACTTTTTACCCATAGTGCAACAGCAGTGAAGCATCTCGAACAAGCGGGCTGTGTATAATGAACCCACAACTTTTAGCCCAGTGTGAATTTCGAATGGGCTGTGTTTACAGGAACTTTAGCCCGGCCTAGCGGTGACAGTTTTAGACATGCGTTGAGTGATATGGCCTCCAGCTGGCTCTGCGTTTTCTCTGCGGCAGTCTGGGGGATTTTACTAGGCCCTGGAGAGCATCAGTGTGGCAGTATTTTCCTGCTCTGGATACCAATCGGCGGAAACTGACCCTCGGGCATCGGGAAATGGGCTGCGACCAGGGTCTGATGGCTGGAAAACGAGCAGCAATGTGTGTATGCCAGGTAAATGGAAGAATCCCCTAGATCAGGATTATGTCTGTCTGTCTGTCTGTCTGTCTGTCTGTCCCCTCTATCCTTCTCTACCTCTTGAAAAACAAAAATTCAATTAAAAAAAAGCCAAAAAATACGAAGTGTATGGAGAGCCACAAGGGAGGTATATCAAAGATGTATAGCAGAGGGGAAGGTATATAATTTTAATGAAAAAGAACACATAAAGTATCAATGCATAGCAGTTGTCTTGTTGACACACTATACTGACAAGTTTCACATCACCTAAAGGTAACCGGAAAATAGCACATCTCACGTGTTCTCCCGGACTTGACTGCATCTGCCAGGATGGCCCTTAATGATTTAAAGGATTTTTTCCACTCCGACTCCGAGATATTTGGACGCTTACCTTGGACTTGAGTTTTTCTCACAAGCTCTCGTCCCGCGTCCCAGTTTCTAAGGTTAAACAATATTTTGAGAGCTTCTTATGTTTCAAGGCTTATGTATTTATCAGCTGTACAAATAAAGCCTTAAAATGTTCAGCCTGATGATTCACATTTACTTGTGACTATTTTTTTTAATTTACCTTCATCCTACGCTGCATCTTTAATTTGCTTTTCATTTCACGCATATTTCGCTTTGCCGGCTGTGCTTTTTCTCAGTGAGCCAGACAGACCGACGGCCGTCATCTGACCTCAGTTGCTCCCTGGCACACAAACCCAGGAAAAGTATTTGACTGGCTGACTCTGGCCTCCCGTGCTTCCTGGTGTGGAAAAAAAACACCGCTCGTCAAGGGCCTGGTACCAGAACGTCCTCTTTGGCATAAATCCTCTGGTGAGACAGCACGCTTAAAACAACCGACTCGAAAGGGGTTGTTTTACGTCTGTCTGTGAAGACACAGAGCCTGCGATTCAGCCTAAGAGTCGGAAATATTCTCGGCAAAGCCCTCTTGAGTTCTCATGTATCATTCAAGGCAGCCACCGATGTTTACTTATAAAAACTACCCCCTTCCTCATCACTACACTTAGTCCACCTGCAGGACCTCAATTTATGATTTGGGACTGTGATGCCAAGGGGAGGGGAGGGTGGGGGTTCAATAATTGCTTTAATGCATATCTTCAGCTTCCTAATGTTTTCCATATTTTCCTCACATCTCGAGAAAACCCATCCATCAGAGTACTTTTCACTGTTTAAGTAATCTCGGTGATATACGGAAAGCTGACTTCCTCTGTTGCAATCTCTGCACTATTTACATCGTATCAAGTGAATATGCAATGCCCCCCCACCCCCCCACCACTACATGACATTACCATTCATCAGGCCTGAAGGTCCTCTTACTTATATGGGATATTTAATTGTTGGATTTCCAAGCTCAATTTTTATATCGATGTCTAATTTTTTCCAACTTCACAGTGTATGGAAAAAAAATGGAATACACTAAAGGGGCATTACAGTAATATATATTATTAATACAGCGAAGACCGGAAAAGGCTGTTTTAAGTGTAAAAGTTAATAAATGACAGAGGAAAGCCGCTTAACAAATCAAAGGACCAATCGAATATCAGCTTAAGCTGTCACCTTTCACGACACTCCACAATCACCCACAACTCCTTTGTTTATGAGGTCAGAGTGTGTTTAGCTTTACACCTTTAGAGGGTGCAGGGTGTACAGGTGTTACAGGCCCCTTTAAGCCACTAACTTCAGAACAGAGACCGGGGCCTGATTTGGTTCCAGTATAATGAGAGATGAGAGACAAACTAAGATACCGCAGTTCCCGAATCGCTCCACCAGGACTGATAGCCACAGTGACAAATGACGAAACAGCCTCGTTAGAAAAATGAGTTCTCCCTCAACTGAAGCTATTAACAACCTTATTCCTACCGTGTACCTTTGTGATATAGCATTCAGGAATCAGAAGACACCAAAACGTTATAAATCCCCATAATAAGCTACCACTAACTGTACGTTTGTAAGTGTACATCACATTCATCTTGCCAGCCCACGACAGGCTGCTACAACAAGCTATTGTCCTGTTTCCTTCATTTGTGGCTAGCTGCTTTTATTTGTGCTAACAAAACAACTACATCAGTAGTGAGGGGATACCTTGGCGTCCAATATTACAGAAGTTACTGAGCAAAGTAATCCATTATAGACAGATTTGGAAAGTTCAGGTCCAGACAGTACAAATCCAGACCAAGGTTTTGTTTCAACCAACCAGTTGAGTACTCTGTAACCGTAACTCTTTATACTCAATTAGTTGGTTGAAACAAAACCTTGGTCTGGATTTGTTCTGTCTGGACCTGAACTTGACACCTCTGTCGGTAATGGATTACTTTGCTGAGTAACTTGCCCAACACTGCTGACGTTAGTAGACAGAATGACCGAGCACGAACGTTGGAGGAGGCGTAAAATGGCAAAGAAAGGAAGAGTGTGTGACAGAGTTCTCCCTGCAAAGGCATTTCCTCATTTCTGACAAAAAGAGTGTACTTATATGGACATAAAACCCATTCGTGTCATACAATCATAGAGAAAAGTGTGGGAACGTACAATGAACCCAGTGTCCGGAATGGAGCTGACGCTTAACCTATTGTGCTCCCCTGTCATACTGGTAAACAATTAGGAGACGAACGAAATCAAATCACTTCTGGTATATAAACACCCATTCACTTTTGAAGTGCATCCAAATAATATTTTATCTTTAAAGGGTAATCTTCAAACAGATCTATCAGACCTATAATTATTCAAACCAGAAAGTGACGGTCTAAGGGGCAGTTATACATGGAATCTTCTGGAAAGAAGCATTAAGGGCTTAGTTTAGGATTGCAGATGGAGATTGAACCACATGTCATGACTTGGTTTTCATTTGAGAAAAGCTGAATCTTTTAGCCACAAGGAAGATGCATTACCCTGTATTTGTAGCTGTTATCCATGTGTCACCTGAGTAATCCCTCTTCTCAAGCCTTACCTTTCCTGTCCTTCATAGCATCACCTTGTTCCATTAGCCTTTTTCCTCTTTCTGTGTAGCATTTTCCTTCTTGCATTAGAACCTTTTAAGCCTCAATTGCTCGTTGTATTGGTTCAGCCTCTGGCCTTGGGGAGACACAACAGGACAGAACGGTTTACAAGCCCAGGGTTTAAAGGTCACCATGGAGACTACCGCTTGTCAGTATAAGATCCCCCTGAACCACCCTTTGTTTTGTAAATTGACCTAAAAAACTGCAATCACCTCAAGATAAAAATACCAGCAAGACTGTTTAAAGAAACACTATAGGTCACTGATTTAGTGTTTGAATTTTCATTTAATTATGTTAAAGATATATATTCATTTCTGTTTCATATGTTGTTTCAGCCTTATTATCATTTTTCCAGTCCTCTCTACATCAATCAATTTTCCATGATCCCCCCATGTGGGGTCACCGGACAGAATGTCACTCACAACTAAAAACTATGGGCAAGTCAGAGATTTACCTAACTGAACAGGATTATGGGAGGAAACTGCACAAATAGAAGGAGAACATACTGCTTAATCAGTGCCAGGGGTGGGAATAGAACCCACACCCTGATGGTGTGAGGATGCAGTGCCAACCTCTGCTAAGCTGTCCGCCACCTCTGCAGATTACTGTAAATTTTGTGCTGTATCTCTAGAAAGCTGACATCATTGCAGAACACATGCATACACACACACACACATAAACATGAAGGAAAGCATTCCACATGGCTTATCATAATAATTATTTTTAATAGCATAACAACTGTGTTATCGCCATTATGTTCAGACACACTCTTTATCTCTTTGCCAGTGGCAGAGGGATTTCGCTTCCCTCTCACGTGTTGTAAGGCGCAGTGTGGCCCACAGTAACAACGATCTAGCAGAGCCTCGGTCGATGGAGGGGTCCTCCTGGACTTAAATCTGGTGGAAAATGATATGAACACTGAACATGAGTGGGGACTTTTTAATGAGACCGGCCCGTCTCCACCCAGTGCAGGAAACAGAGAAATTGAAATCTGTAGACGTCTAGGTGGAGCATCCACAGCCAGCTCTGTGGTCAGAGGAGGTTCTTTGTTTGTTTCTCAGATACTTATCTCTCTGTCTCATGGCCTTTACTAGTACTGGACCTTACTTGTAAGGCCCAGGGCACCTGAAATTACTCTCATATGGAAGTACCAGGCCAGTCTCGCTCGTATAATCATGTCCCATTACTCCGACATTACGGCCTTATGGTCAGAGACCCTTCTGGTCACGGAATCGTTAAAATTACGGCGGGTGATTAGCATCAGATACGCAACGTCAGGTGGACAGCTTCCCACTACAAAACAAGAGCACGGGTCTCCCCTAAAAGCCAGCCTGCCGTTTTATTCCTAGAGCACACCCCCCCTCCCACGCCCTGCAGCATTGCTGCGCAATCCAGTGCAGCATGCATTCAGCATTGGTGATTAAGTCAATAGGATGAATTATTGTTAAGTCAATATGTGGAATTATCATGCCAATATCACTGATCGGAGCACAATTTACATCTTTATGAAGAAATCGCTATGTAATGAAATGGCGCCCAGGAGTGTGTGTGTGTACGAGAATATCGCCCGGTGGATATTCTTATCTTCTGGTGATGCAGCCTCATCTCTTGCTTATCCTCAGGGGTGGACCTTGTCTTACTAGTTGCTCCAGGCGATTTTCTCTCTTCCTCCATCCACGTCTTTCCTCTTTATCCTTTCGGATGCCTCAGGACATGAGTGGGATGTAAGGTCACACCTTGCTAAAGGATAGCTGTGGTCACCTGATCCAGCACGGCTGATAAGAACGGCAAAGCATTTGTAATGCCACGGGTCAGCCCTGACTAGATGTTTGACAGCTCCTCACAGTTCAGGAATGCCACGCCAACATCCCTGTGCCGCCGGGCTGGGTTTTCCTAAATCCCATCATTATTCGACTTGTATCGGCACCTTCTTCCAACACACAGTATCCTACATGTCTGTAGCTGTTTCGTTTGTCCAGATTTTCCCAGACCCACAGGTCACCACACTCAAGCAACTCCATTAACTACTAAGCTACTCCCGAAATTCCATGGCTCACATATTCCCTAATTCCTAATATAACATAACAACAATATTCCTCGTTTTCCTTCCCAGTCCAGCCTGAATAGTATGAATCGCATTCACTTCTAAACGTAGCCAAAGGCTGAATACTGTCCTGCAGGCCACCGATGCTGTTGTTTTCTTTTAAGCATTTTTCGGCCACCGATATATTTCCAAAACTGCTGTATCGCGTCACAGCACCCTGACCCCGACAATGCAAGCGGAAAAGGAAGACTGTAAGGACAATCCCAACCGAGGGTGGAGAAAGGGGCCAGACTTCTGCCCGGAGCAATGCAATTCAGTCTGGGAGTGTACACAAACAGTCAGACCCAGTGTGCGGGGTGATTAATCAAGGTGGCCCAGCCGGCCGCCTGCCTTCCTGGTCAGCTCATGTATATTTATGTAGGCTAACCTGTAGCGGGTCACGCCTGACCTGGAGTCGCCGCACACCCCTCCAGTCGCACCCGAGCGTAAACATGCAGCACCGCGCCAAGGAGAGACGCCGACAGGGGGGATCTCTCAGTACCGGGTTCATGGGTTCAGACAAATTCAGGAAATATCCCCCTCATTGTACCTCATTCATGTTTGCCTATTGGAACACACAGCTCTACGCGACTGTGTCTACATGGGTCTGCACTCAGCCCCTGGTTACAGTATTAATAATTAAACCCTGCATAATACTCAGATGGTACTACATCCATACTAATTTGTTGAATTGAATATATAGTAAGCAAAATACTATAGTCCAACGTAGTAAATTAGAATAATAGGAGATATTATTTCACAGTTTTTTCTGACTCCATTTTATTGTAAAAGCTGAAATGATGGAAAACAGGGCAAATGCAGACGGCCACAGCCTGGCCGCCCTACCTGCCCCCCCACCCGCTATCCAGGAGGGCTACCTCACCCACTCCGGGTCTCTTCCCTCTCTATGCTTGCAGCTCACTCCAGCCTGGAGTTCCCCCCAAATATGTTGCTCATTTCCCTCACAGCTGGCCTGTATTAGGCTCCTCTTTCTCTGTTTGTCCGGGCATTAAAAAACGTAGCTTTCCGAACGCGGCCGAATCGGACGTGCTGCTTTTTTGATCCTCCTGATCAAAAGTATATCTTTTTACGTTTTGGTGGAATCGCTTTTCCCGTAATGGAGATTAGGTTCAGATCTTGTCATCGCTCACCCCTTTCTCTCTTTGCTTCATGTGAACAAATGCAGGAGTGATGCGGCTTAACGTTACTTTTGTTGAATGGAGTCGTTAATTAATTTTTTTCTACTGGTCTGTATAGCTTGGATCTCAGGCTGCAGCAGTATAAACAGTTTAAAACCTTCATTTTGTATCAATCAGCTTAGACTTCACGCTCTTACTGCCTAAATTTATTGTGATATTCCTTATTGAAGGCCTTGTCTGTGATTGGTGGAATTGAATTGAATTGCTGCAATATCTTGATTAGTCTTCATTCATTCATTTCTTTGCTTGTCTTTTTTTATTAGTGCTTATTACAGCTATTGTCTTTAAAACCGGTTATATTCAAATACAAATGACATAACTTACTCTTCTGAGTTAGTGGACTATTGCCCAAGAGCGTGGTGTGTTGCTCTTCAGGTTTGGTCTCCGTTTCCATCAAGGGCGCCAAAAAGAGGGCGAAACTTAAGATGATTCCGAGGGCCCCTGAGCACCCATGGCCCACGTGATCAGAAGGTCACTGCTTCAAATCCCATAATCAGCAGAGTGATGTCACTGTTGGGCCCTTGAGCTAGGCCCTTTAGCCCTAATTACTCCAGGAACTGGCTGACCCTGCTTTATCAATTATACATCATTTTGGATAAACATGTTTGCCAAATAAGTCACACTGACTCATCTCCCCAGTTTTCCCTAGTAACCCCACAGTGTTGGACCAGGGCAGGTGGCAGCCTATCTGAGTCAGAACTGAGAGAGGAGATATTGTTGAAGGTCTACCTCAAGAAAAAAGCCAAAGAGGTACCTTGCCACGGGAAGTCTGAGTGGAGGGCCATCTCCCAGCATTCCTTGGGAGCAGGACGGGATACGTCTGCCACTAGTTTGGATCACAAACCTCAGACGCAGAGCCCAGCAAGTGAGTGCATAAACCCGTACCCATTTAATGCAGGAGGGCTACAGTATATCCTGTCTACTACAGTGCATATCCTGTATCCTGTGGAAGATTTCCGGTTGGTTAGAATGACATTCTCATTGATATATGGATTGTTTTACCAAGACATATATCTAACACTGACTCACTGACCCAAAAATGACATCTATAAAATAAGATCCGTGGGGAAATGGTGAAGGAAGTGGCTATTTCCTTACGTTTTACTGTGCGGATCGTAACGTTGTCTTTAATGGCAGGTTTTATGTGGCAAACCGGTCTTGTCTGTAGGGAATCACTGTGGAGCATTCAGCGGCGATGCGTACCGTCCCGCAGAAAGGGGTGACAGACCCGAGTCACAAAGACGTTATATTTAAGAAGCCTAACCATGACTCCCCCACCCATTCCGCAAGAAACATGTTTTTTAGGGTAATCTGCTGATCTTTGCTTTCCGCGATTCGCTGTATGTCACAAAACACCCTGGCAAGCTCCCAGTTGCAGTCTGAGGTTTCCTTTCCGAAAAGAGGGTGTGTAAACATGGCCTGCCAGGAACGCATGGTGCCCCCTACCCTGCGTTAGTGGGACGAGGGCCCGGCACAGCCGATCTGCATGGGAGAAGCCGCCAGGCCTGCGGGAAATAAGCACGGCAGATAATGGCGGGGAGATTTCTGCCTTCTGCCACCAGGCTCACTGCGAAACCTCCAACGGGTAAACAGCATGAGTCATCAGCAAGGAAACGGGAGGCTCTTCTCAGAGGTTAGGGGTCATGCCGGCCACCTCCCAGCCAATGACGCAGAGGGGGGAGGGAGCAGGACAAAGGATGGAGCCGGCCCTGGCTGTGGGGTGACGGTGGAGCCTGTACAAGGTCCCCTTTATTTATAGAAGGTGTTTTATGGAGACAGCCTCCCGAGGTCAAGCCGGCCGAAGTGCCGCTTCTTATTACGATTCCTCATTACCGCCTCCTGCAACCTGCATCTTTGTTTTACAGCTGATTGGCCGGTGGCCCCGGGTCACGTGCTAAATCAGCGCAGCGCGGGCGAGCGGAACCATGCGAATCAGCCGGGTCGGTGGCCGCAAGGTCAGCGAGATTCACGGTTGGCCCACCTCACCCCTCCTTCGCTTCACCTGCCCTGATTCAGGCAGGGTGGGGGCCTGTGGGGGTGGGGGTGAGCCTGTCTGTTTTCTACCTGCCGATAAATGTCAGGCATCAGCACCCCATGATGATCGCCGGCAGCCTGACAGTGGGCATGTTGGGGGTCTCCCCGGGCTTTGTCCTTCTCACTGGTATTTCTGTGTATCGCTGCTTATTTCCATGACAACAGCCAAGGCTCGGAACCAGCCATTGACCTCAGCCTGTGCGGGACCCCGAACGCACCATCGTTATGGGAACCTGTAAAGGTGCAGTTGGATTAACCACCCAACCCCCCATCATGGCGGCAATAACTCACAAACCACTTTGGTGTCTGTTGCCAGGCCGCCAAGCATCTTCACCGGGGTCGCCGTGGCGACGGTAAGTAGTGGGAATGTCAGCTGAAAGACGAAGCGGAGTAACCTTGTTAAAACATAAAGAAAAGCCACCATATACAGCTGAACGCCGTGTCAAAACAAGGGTCAGTGTCTGATGGGGGAGTGAAATGGGAGGGCTGGCATTAAAAGCTCTGTGGGCGGGGTCAGCTTGGGGGTGAGTGCCTCACTCTCCACCTATTTGAAGTTTTCACTTTTTATTTTAGCTTCTGAACTTAACTAGTGTTTAGTTTATCTAGTGTCACTTTAATAAAACAAAATGACCTAAACACTGAAAAGCTGAAGGTGAGACGTGATGTACTGCATAAAAAAATTCTCCCAATGCTGAGAAAGCCCATCCATCTTGCACGAACGATGACGCCACCCATCGAGAAGCCGCGCTGTGACGTCAGCAGGTGGCTCTGGTTTCCCCTTGGCGGCTACAGCGACCCGGGCGTGGTCCCCGGCACCCACACCACCTGCAGCGGCCTCCAGGGCGTGCCCTACACCCTCAGGTGAATTGTGAGGTCATTCTTAGCTGGTCAGCCTTAGCTGCAGGCTAGTTATTAGTATCTTAAGCTGAATGTGAAAGGTCTTTCCTGGTGAACTATGTTGTATAATGCGATGCTATCACAGGGTGATGTTTTGGTACAAATGAAATGGCTTTATTTACCATTACAGGGTGACCAGAGAGGGATTCAGACAGATAGATCACTGACAGATTACTGACAGATCATTGACGGATCACTGATGGATCTCTAAGCGGCTAGTTTATGCTATAGTATGCAGCCCTAACTCCGAGCAAATCGTGGTCGCACTGTTGCCACATGTCTTATAGATGGTAGGCTTGAATTCACATTCTGCTGTCTGTGTGGGGGGGTGGCATGTTCTTCCTATGCTCTGCTGATTTTCTCCTGCAGATATGCAGTTAGGTTAATAGCATCTCCAAATTGCCCATAGGGTATGGCCTCTGATGTACTGGTTTCCAACTCAGAGTGTAGCACAGCCTTACGCCCTGCACTGCCTGGGATAGGCTTCACATCCCTGACAGGATAGGTGCTTAGGAGGCGGATGGAACTCTCATAGCATAACTTCTGCCAGGATTAACCTATCAGCAACAGATAGAATGGAATAATTTCTTCCTTCTGGAAGTTTCTCAGATGCCAGCAGTATTCGGCAGTGATGGGAAAGAGCCACACAAGCAAACAAATGAACAAAGACTTTTTTTTCCTGTGAAAAAGATAATTCGGCCATCTGGTCATAGTCTGCATCAGATTAGAATACAGCTATTCCCCGCTCTTCGAACGTCCGCTTTACCCCACTTCACTTTTATGAAAGACCTGCACGAGCACCTGTTTTTGCTAACTAAAAGAAATCCAAAGAGGGTTTTCACTTTTATGAAAAAAATTAGAAAAGTGAATATGGGGTTTAGCATTTGTTTGTCAGTGAGCCAATTACAGATATACAGTCCTGGGCTGCATAACGACGTTTCGGTCAAAGACGGACCACATATACAACGGTATTCCCATAATATCATAATGGAGCTGAAAAATCCCTATCGCCTAGCGACATCGTTGCCGTCGTA
>JAAGVU020000039.1:11431374-11441839 GCA_011763525.2 Mormyrus iriodes
GCGATTTACAGCCCAGAGTGATGTCGATGGATTATTGACCGCAAACTTGAGGAAATGGGGCACCATAAATCGGTCTGGAACAAAAGCAAAATGGCATCTTCAGAGATTTCAATAATTCTGATGCTGCTTGTGTTCAGCTGAGACTAATGAAGCCACAGACCTCAAACAGATCACTCCCCCTGCAAAAGAAAATTAGAGGTTAGAGAGCAATAATGGCCACAAACAGTAACATGATGCTTACAATGAATAAATGCAGTATTATGTGTAACATAAGTAATTCAAAAATCACATTACTGTGGTTTATATATACGATGTAAATGGTGCTATGAAATCAGATAGAAGAGTATAATTATAGTATGTTCATATCACTCAATTTATTGACATTGAATTACATATAAACAGTTTTGACATTTAACAGTGAAACACTTGAATTTACAGATTGCAAGCCAGAATGTGCTGGCTGGATGTTTCACTTTGTATTGATTGTCAGGCACACATGCAAACACATACACACACACGCAAACACACACACACACATGCAAACACACACGCACACACAAACACGCACCCCTTTAATTCCCCAGCGGCCCCCAAACCATTGCCATTGCCAGTGAGCATACAGATGCATGGAGCAGATTAAAGTTGCACGGCGAGATTAAAAACTGGATAAAGGTGTGAAATAACAAACCAAACCAATATACAGGACTTTTGGCATGTTTAGTTTTTTGATTGCAGTCACAAATTTTTATAAAATTGAGTTTCCCCTTGTGGGAAATGAAAAAATGGTCCCCACAACATCAACAATATTGAAATAGCAGGTTTTTATCACTTTGTGGGATCATTTGGTGTCACATACCCATGCACACACAGACACAGACACACACACACACAGACACACACACACACACACACACACACACACACACACAGGCACAAACGAGGCTCTGATGCTGTTTGATTTTCTTGTTTGTTCTTTGTTATGCCGATGCAGCGAAACGACCCGGTTATAAACATACGGGCAAACCGGTGCCTCTTGTAAGATAAATACATGAACTCATTTTTAAAGGGGGGTGGAGTTAATCTGCTATTACATTCATAGTCTACTGCATCTTCCATTGACAGGCTAGAGCATCTTCAGTGAGTTTGTAATAATACATTAGCTTCTTTCACACAGAGATCCCTCACTTTCCCTCTCTGTCATGTAAGGCATACATTAGGGTTTGATGGAAATCATTATCAGTCAGCTGCTATTCCAAAGGGTGTCTAGATGTGTCGCTGTGATAGATAGTGGCCACTATAGCAGTGGGAGGGAGTGCATTTGTTTATAAGCCCCCCCCCCCTCCCCGCCACAATGGGTGTGTTTTGCGTGTCTCTGTGTGTCGACTCCTCACGTCTCCTTCTTAAAGGGTGTCGCTGAAAGTCAGTGACTGACGGGCGCGGAAAACTGACAGGCGTGGTCCAAGGGGGCCACAGGTTTATGATGCCGCCGTGACAGAGAGAGAGACGCGTATCGGGCTAACAAGAGTCACCGTAGTACCTTCTTGAAATGGTCTCCAGATTAGCTAGTCGATGTTATAATGGCCTGAACTGATAAAACCAAAACAGAAAACAATCCATGTTATTTGCATCTTAGAATTGGCTTGTTTTCTACCATCAGTATAAAGGAATTACGGACAAAAAAATCATGGTACGAGATGAGCTGGGAGTTATGGGTAAATGTCTCCTGAGCGCCATTCCAAGAGACCACGTGGATGAGGATGGAGCAGCATGTGCATTACCACACCATCCCTTCTAATCACATGCTGCACAGACTCCCCCCCCACCCTCGTTTGTCTCAGTGGCCCCCAGAGGTAGGATTTCACACTCAATTTATAGCAAATGGCAGGAAAATTGACTGCAGTTCTTAAGGAGATTTGTGGCTGATTATTTTGGTGGGTCTCTCTGTTTGTACCAACATGTGGCACCCACCCCAGCCTTTTTGTAAGGCAAAGAAAGTTTTGAAACATTAAACAACAAGAAAAACTGTCCATGCATCAATCTTCCAACTGCTAATCCTGTACTGGGCTGCAGGGAAGGATAAATAAATACACATATTAAATGTATATATAAAGAAAGAATTGACTTGTTTGAAGACTCCTGTGTGCAAATAGGTTGGAAACTTCACATATAATCTTAGACCTATTCAAATTAAAAATATTCCTCAGTTGAGCCAGGCGGTGATCAAACCGGCTTTTAATCCTCTGGCCTTCCATTACAGCTCAGTGCTTCAGAGGACTCTCTGCAGTCTCCATGTGGCCCATTTCAGATCTGCAGCATACGGAGAAACTAGGATCCGACGCAACCTCACCAGTGTGCACACCAAAAGCCGATGACCAGCGCACCATGTTTAGATACGGTTTGCATGCCTCATAAAAGGCTCCGATCCTTCGCGATCATTTCCACAGTCAGTGCTCGACCGAGTACAAAGTGAATTACAAAGTCTACCTAAGATGTTTTCTCTCTGTTCTTATAAATACCTCAGAGGAGGCTGTGCAGCTATCTCATGTTGACAGTATCTAAGCCTTTCATGTACAGTGTTTGTTATGCTCTGCTGTCGGAGTTTACATACTGTGGGATATTTTTGATGCTAAAGGTCTACATACATCCCAGGGAATAAGTAGGCTTAGTCATTCCCTCTCTTCCTTTCCTTTATAGATCCCAGATTAGATATAAAGGAGCCTTAGTACTTCATCGCTCTTCCTCTTTTATGGATGGGACTCTTTCCAGGCCTCAATAAATACCATCCACAAGCGATAAATTTGGCTTTTTACAGCAGTGTCACTCTAAGTCTCTCCGTCGTACAGTACAAGGGACTTAATCAGGTTGACGTTATTTTAAACTCGCACTCAGCCCCGGAACAATTTAAATTTTCATCTTAAGAAATTGCTCATAAATTTTTACTTTGTCCCTTATTTCAGGCGCAGAACCCTATCAGAAACTGGCCCTGTGCGCTGCACGCATTTGAGCATTTTCCGGAAACACACTGCTGTAAATTGATTCTGTGTAACTTGCCCTCCGACCTTCTGAACACATAGTTACCTTCATGCATCCGGCTTTCCCAAGTCTTCGGGGACCGGCTCACTCTTGCTGTTACCATGTATATTTGTGGGCTTGCCCGCTTCTATGAAAGCCATATTGAGATTTCATGCTGTTAGGTGGGCATGAGCCCCAGCTTGCATTGTTAGCTTTGAATCGTCTGTCTTTCCTGGCAAGGCCTCTGAGAGTCATTTCTTCTCCCTCAAGATAAGATCTTTCACAGTCCTCCAAACTGTCAGCGCCCGTCCATTCCAAAACAACGGCAGCCTCCTATAGAACAAGGCTGTCATCCCCTGCTTCAGTCACACCTAAACAATAACAGATAACCCAGCGGTAGTGAAGAAAGCGGTGAAGGTGGGATATATTGTGGAGAACTCGCTCGCCACAGGATTCAAGGCAGCATCCGAAACCTTTAAGAAGCATGCGGGGGGTCTTAAATATTTTAACACGCTTAGCTGCCTACTGTGCTGTTTCAGGTAATAATACTTATTTCAATAAACAGGTACAGCTAAGGAGGTACAATGCTGGAAATCCAGCCACTCCAGTGCGTCTAGATGGGGTCTCGGCATAGGGACTCAACGAAAGGCCTTTTTTTAGGGACAGTACTCAAGGGATCAACGTGAAGTGATGTTAGCATGTCAACAGCAATTCTGTCTGTGCCACGGGACAAAAAACAAATACATGAAATCAAAGATTGTTTGGAAGTACAACAAGTTTATCGGGCAGAATTCAGCCTCACGGACTTGGTGGCAGCACCTGAACTGAAACTGAAATTCAGCGTGACATGAGCATTTATAGCTAGCTTTGAGGAGTGCTGATTTTATTTGCTGGGACGTTAAGAAAAGTATCACTGACAATAACCAGTAGTATTGGCATCTTTTTGCAGATGTTATTTTAATGTATATTTTGTACTTTTATTAAGTATAAATGCAGAAAATGTTAGTCTTCGCAATCCGTCGTTACCTTGTACATAAATTCATCTTCTGAACCTTCGGTGTCAAGGTACATAACAGAATTTCCTCCACGGTTGGATGGTACAGTTGTGTAACTCTCCCTCTGGCTTGACAGTTGTGCCATACGGCACCTTGCAGGCCTGTCAGACGCGTCACATCGCATGCTGACATGTCAGTGAATGGAATTGTCCTTCAAGGCAGCAATCCTCTTCCTTCGGATATTATTAGGTTATTGTATTCCCCGTGGGGGGCAACCCTGTAATTAATTGAAATATATATATATATAAAACATGCAAGGTTTCAGAACAGTATTTCGCTTAATTCAAAAGGGTGTTATAATGCAATGAATGGTGTGACTGAAATTAAGTGAAGGACCCAAAATTTTGAATGAGAGAAAAAAATATCCCGGGGCAGCGATAAATTATTCGATTAGCAGCGATGCTAGCAAACATCAGCATCGTTTCAGCTCCGTTTGCATGTCACATGCTCAACGTACGTCCGCGGATTCTATCTTTTCAGTGTCTTCTCTTTTCTGTTGTGTCCCCCGTAATAAAAAAAAAATGCACACGGACGTTAGGTGATACGAGAGAAATTCAAAGCATTTAGGTTTCACTGTCACAACTGACTTGCGGCGATGGTTGCATCGAACATCCGTAGATTCGACAGGCTGATAGAGCAAGGCACCAATCTTTGACAAACTGTCAAATAGCTTCATGCCACATTCCATAGAAGCTGTCAGCTCCCCTTTTTGGGCCTGAAAGATAATTATCTTTTGCCAGAGGAAACGTTACTCCTGGAAAAAAAAAATCCAGCAGCCTTATGAAGTATTATGTTGTAAATTACCTGATGCTCAGCAAGAATTGGTATTTCGGTGGAAAGTTCCAGAGTTAATTGCTCCTAAGCGAGTCCTCGGCAAGGGCTTGGTAGTGTTTGTTTCGCGACGTCAGACCATGCGGTGCATGTGCTTGCCCGGGAGATCTGAGACGTGCAGGTATATCATCACTGAGAACAGCTTGGCCCAATGTAGCAACCAGATAACTGTGTGTGCTCATGTCATATTAAATCATTAACAATTCAGAAAGTACACCCTTTAAGGCATTGCATTTAATGAGCAGATTTATTTAATACAGATATCTACTCCCAGGAAATGATGTAAGATGGCATCTGGTAATATGTATGTTTATTTGAAAAATAAAGATTTAAGAGAAGAAGCAGAATGGAAGAATTGATAACAAACTTCTTGTTTTTATAGGCCCTAAGACCTCACTTCTCGAGAACATGGCTGGCTGGTTAATTTAACCACAACTAAGTTAATGGGCCTTCCTGTGAGACGATGGATTAACACCGCGGATCCAAGAACAGTGCAGGAAACATCTGCTTCCAACATGTTGTCATGTCTGTGTAATTCCTGCTCTGCCCCCTTAAGCATGGGTATATATCCCTCTTCACAATTTACTCAGATGGGATAACCATCAATCCATCCATCTCCCAGCAGCTTATCCAGTACAGAGTCCCTGGGGGCTTGGAGCACAGAACACAAGACAAGAGACACCCTGGAAGGGATGTCTATCCATCACAAGGCACATGTGAGCACACACTTCTCCAAATACTTCCTAATACCAGGACTATCGGTGGCAGTGATTCCAAAGCTTCCTTTTAAATCATTTGGGCACATTTAAGCAAGAATAATTTATATTCCCATTATTTTACCAACTCTAAAGCATGTAACACCCCCAGAAGGAGGGTGAAATCTCTGCTGTTTTGTATTTTAAATCAACAAAAATAAAAAATGACACACACACACACACACACACACACACACACACACACACACACACACACATACAGAAATCACAAATGTAAAACTTTAACTAAGATTTTATCAGATTTTTCCTGTGATCAAAGTTCTAGAAAACAAGATCCCGGCATGATCTGGAATAAACCTCAATTCATTTTCTTTTCACCCTACCTGCATGATCAAATTGAAATGCGTCTGACTCTGCAATCAAAATTAAATACATCTCAGTCTCAATTCAATTACATCATGCATTACTTATTTATAATTTGATTCACCAATGACTCATTTTGGAATCACTTCTATATGATCCTTAGCTCTCCAGTCACCATTTTAGGAGGAATGATTTAGACAAAGATACTTTCCTCTATTAAAAATTAAATGTCTAAAAATAGGCCATTTTGGCAGTCGGGTGCGGGGGGGGTGACTTTTTATTTTCAGATTGAACTCTAAAAGGAAGAAACTGATGATAAACGCTGGATCCCAGACATCATGTGAGTAACAGAGATGGAAAATGATGTCTATTTGGTAAAAATTAAAGACGCATGCATGCAAAACCATGTTTTCATCTTCCCCGTTTTTATTAAGATTACATGATTGCAGTGATTTGTTCGAATTCCGCTCGGGTTGCGACCTTGTCCACTTGTGGCAGATGTGCCCCCTGCCCTATTACTCATCTGGTTTTACTTTCATCTTCATCAGTCACAAACTGCAGGTGGATCTTCAGTTTTATGAGGCCTTTTTTCCCCGGTTCCTTCGGAAAAGCAGAAAATCCATTGAAGTCTCACTTTTCCTTCTGTTTGTGAGTAGAATAGGTGCTTTCTTTTAAGCCTGTTGAGCCAGGAAACACATTAAAGTTGTGGAAATGGTATTCAGAACTATATCTGGCTATTAGTTAACCTGAGCAGGGGGTTATTGGAATGAAGAGTGTTCAACGTCAGATAATAGTACTAAAGCAAGTCTTGGGTTATGGTGCCTTATAACTAAATTATTCTCTCATGTGCTTGCATTTTGGCTTGAAATTGCGGCCAGGCATATATGCGTCAAAGGACAGGAGCTGTAAGTGTAAGGGCTGGCCAGTACAAGAAATAGATGCATAGAAAGATTAAGTTTAAATATTAGTTTAATTATGTGTTCCATTTAGTTTCCTGCTGGAGAAACTGTCCGTTATTTATGTGTGTAGACCAACCAGCCATTCAGCATAGATTTCTCAAACCTGAGACCTTTGCTGGGTGGACGAGATGTACTGAGATCCCATTAAGATCTTCGCCTGGGGCTCCTGTCATCTGGTGTGAAATCTCCAATCGCAGCCTTGAGGATATGTTGAAACAATTTCCAAGTGGGACGTGAGTGAACTTGCGCTGGTGGGTTCCCTCCAAAATCACCAAACCATTGCTTCTACATTCAAAATAATGTGTGACACACACATTACAGGAAGGTAGAGGCTTGTGGTGAAAAAGTGAAGGCCCTGTATGAACTTTGCAAACCAGTTCCAGTTCCAGAGCATTGAGTTATGATCATCTTATCATCGGCACGGATGCTTGGTGGTTTACCTGTCATTAGCTTGCAAGCTAAGTGATGCATCTTTTTATTTATGGAACTTTGACAGGAGCCGTGGAAACCTGCTCCCAATGGAAGTCCCCTTAGCCAAAGGATGCATTGAAAACAGCATCTGTAAGATGGATTAGTTATCCTTGATGACTTCAGTGAAGAGACTTGCATCTATTATCCTCGGAAGCATTTTAAACAGTTTATGCATAAATGTAAGGCAATGTTCCACATAAAAATGGGATTGTTTTATGAGCTTGTTTCTTCAATATAGTTGTTCAGACATATACGTTTTTCTACTCAAGGAGGACCTTCAAGAGTGTGTAATTTACCTGCTATTAAAACACGGCACCATTAACACCTACTAACTGTTCCGATAATTCTAGCCAAAAAGATCTTGTGGAACAGCACCCTGGGGACTTGGGCCTCGTGATGAATGAATGGGAATGATTCAGATGTAATGAGCACCGAGAGGTCAGAGACAACTGGAGATGGAAGCGTGGAAGGGATGAGACCTTTAAACATTTGCGATTGTGGTCCCCGAGTGCATCGGAGAAAAGCCCGTCAGGAGCAGCCAATCAGTAGTGAGTTGCCACTGAGAGCCGGGAATGTGGAGTTTGCGGAGGTAGCTTTTTGCTCGGGTCTCACGTTGCCGCCATGTAGATTTTCTCTCCGGGCTGATTGAGGTTAATGTGGCAGACGATGGACGGGCCGTCCCTTCTGCTTCACATTACGCCCATTTGCAGGGAAGCTGTGTGCTCGGATCTGCAGGGAATGCGAGCCCCAGCCTTGGATAATTCACACCAGACATGATACGGAGCTGGCTGCCATGTTGTGCGCGGCTGGATGGAAGGAGGATGTTAGCTGATATAGCTAACTGATATCACTGACTCAGACCGTACAAATTGTTTATCGTTCACTTATATTTGATATGCTATTATCTTTCAGCGGCTCGGTAGCCAAGTCCGAGGAGGCCTGGGGCTCTCCACACTGAATGAGATGGGTTTAATAGCCATAGTTATAAAGAATCTTAGCATGGAGAATCCGCTCCCCATCTTCACAGGCCAGAACCGGTTCAGGTGATGAAGGAGGCACCCCCCTGGGTCAGTGGGAGAGGTGATGTGAAGCTAAGCTAAGCCTAGCAGCAACACGGAGCTCTATTCCATCCAGTACGGCACACACGCACACTGCAGACTGCCAGGCGCTAATCCTAATCCTTCCTGTTTCCTTCACACCCACAACGCATGCGGCCGGCTCTCTGAGGCGCAGTCGATGCCGACATACCCGCAGGCAGGAGACCATGCTGCTGCCTATGTGCCAGTGTTTTTTTTTTTTTTATTAAACAAGTTGTCCTTTTTTTCCATAGAAAGGAATTTTCAAAAACATTTGTGGTTCACCACACGCCGTTGACAAGAAATACCAAAATATTTAAAAAAAAAGCACGGATGCGGAATATGAAAGAGCCGGTGACAACTCTCAACAGACCATCACTTTCAACTAAGGATAGACGACAGTACAACTCCCGCTACCCAGATCTGCAGACAGGGGGCAATGTGATATAGGATGGCGTATTTTCCCTTCCCTTTCCACCATTCCTTTTTTAATTACCATACTGGGATTATTTGCTGAGTAATAGCCGAAAACAAATAGCTGTGCACTCCAAGAAACCCCAGAAAAGGATAACACTTTTCCTTAAGTGTCTGAACAGGGAGTGGAAAAATCCTGGAAACATAGCGGTCCCGATAAGGAGATTACATCAGCAGCGTAAATAACCTAAGGGAGCTGAGTTAGGAAAATCAGGGCCCCCCACACAGGGTCTGACGCAACGCATGATGCCCCGGCCTGGTCCTTCCTGCGATGCTTCGGTGGAATATCTGCTAGCTAAAAACGGCGGAGTGAGGAGCCAGCAGTGATGCTATCTCTCAGACATGGAACCAGAACTCAGCTTGTTTGCGTATCTGTGTGTTTTTTTGCTGGCTTCCATGGAAGGACAGATGCTCACTCATTTATTATTTACTTTCATTGCTTCTTGTTTATTATTGTTTTACGTAAACATACATTGATTATTATTATTAATGTCAATCTTCCTAACATATTTTTCCTCATTCCAAATAAATTTTCACACTGAAAGCCTTTATTACTGGTAGATATTTATAGAGGCAATTTGGGTTAACTGGCAATCTCAAGGGTACAACAGCGGCACCCCTACGGGGATTTAATGGCCCCCTGGTACTAACAAGGTTTGAAATCCTGACTCCTGTTTCTCCCTGTGGGTCTCAAAGTTTCTGGACTTGTAGTGTCTGCCTACCCCCCCACCTTAGTACCCAGTTCTGGCATCAAATTCTTTTTGCCTCGGGAGTCCTGAGGTGGTCAAATTGGGGAAAGAGGCCAAACCCCTACTTGTGCTTTCTAAGCAAAATGAAACACACTCCCATCTTCACACTGGGCTGCATCTGCTGTGTTTGGGACCCCCACCCCCTACCCCTGCTTTGATCCCCATGCTGCCTAATGGACATTTCCCTCCTTCGTGATACAGGTGCCCACGGGGTCTGTGAGCCCCAGATTACTATATGTACTGCACACACACCCATACGCCCCCTCACATACTGTGCCTGATTCCGCCACCCCCCCCCCCCCACCCATTGAAGGCAGGGGCCACAGAGGAACAGAGGAGCGTCTGGGCTTTCACATCAGCTTATACACAAGGCAGCTGCAATGTGCGAGCTATCTGAAATGCCATGGAGACACAACTTTAACATTGTGCAGGGCTCCTTTAAGGGAGGAGATACTCTGCAGTGGAACAGGAAGAGCAGTGCAGTTTGGGGGATTCTCACTGTTCAACTGTACATACACTATTAAAGTGGTTAGAAAAACGACACTGTTAGAGTTAAATATTGTAAACTCACCCTTATGACTAAGGTAAGACAAGCACAACAACATTACGTATGAGTAGTAACTTTAGGGATACCTCAAGAGCTCAGATACAACTTCACGGACAATGAAAGTTGTAAGATGTGTATGTGAGTCTGTGTGTATAGATATATGTTTGTATATATATAAAAAGAGTGAAATGATTTTCAAATACATATATATA
>JAAGVU020000039.1:11442693-11478887 GCA_011763525.2 Mormyrus iriodes
AATGATTTGCAAATCATTACACTCTTTTTGTACCTCTGGCAGCTGATTTAAAGTGAACCGGATCTCAAATGCATCCTGAAAGTCCAAACTGTGGCAAATAAATCACTTTGTCAATCGATGACTTCGGTAATTAAATGTGGGGAAATAGGTTTCCTGTTTGGCCGTTGTCAATATGAATGAAATTAATCCCTTTAAATTAACCATGAAGCTGAGGTTTATGGCAATCCAATTTTCATTATTTTTGATTGGGATGTTTTGATTGGGAAAGCACATTCGCTCTGAGTGAGTGGGCGGGAGAGGGGGGGTCCTTCTGGAAACTGGAAAATGTGCTTTGTAACTATGAGCAGCGATACTTTTCAGTCTTTCCTTGTACCCTCATGGATTGTATTCACACAGGTGGGTTATCATAGAACTGTGCTGAGCTGCTGGTGTAACAGGCTAACATTGGTGTTTCATGTTGTCTGGTGGGTGAGAGTGTACATATGCAGTGCCAGTCAAAAGTTCAGACATGCCAAGCCGCCTACAAAGAAGAATTATAATGTCACATCACATGACCTGGTCACATGACTTAAACATGGCAGAAATGTTTTTGAGGGTATTGACCAGGTAGTGAAGGAAAAGTGACCATTGAATGCTCAGCATATGTGGGAGCTCCTTCAGGACAGCTGGAAAAGCATCCCAGGAGGCCGCCTCCTGAAACTTGTGTAGAAGGGATAGCCGGGTCAGCCAGTCTCTGGAGCAATTGAGGTTAAGGGCCTATCTTAAGGGCCCGATGGTGGGATCACTCTGCCGAGCACAGGATTTGAACTAGCAACCTTCTGAGTCCCAACCTACAGAGCTGCCCTCTCCCCCAACAAAATATTTTTTTTTGTTGTTTTGGTCAGTGCATATTTCTATGTATGTTACTTTATAGTTTTGATGTCTTTGTAATTATTTTAAAATATAGAGAATAGTACAAATGTATCTTCCTAAGGGTAGGTGTCTCCAAACTTTTGACTGGTACTGTACATACACATTATATATCAACGTCTGTGGTCAAGGCTGACGTTTGGGTTGAGTTAGCAGAGATGTTAATATATCTCTCGTCTAACTACCGAGGTTGGAGCCATTTACAGATGTTATAAATCCACACCTATGCCACACTCAGCATCTTCCTCATAGCTAGAAGCTGAGGAGGCCAGCCCCTTAGTTGTTTTCAGCTGGCTGTCCTGTCATCCTTCCCCCACGGTGTCCTCCTCAAAAATGCCCCTCTCGGCAGTCTGAGGCCATTACAGCACCAGTTCTTTCCCTCTTAAAGGGATTCCAAGGTTTCGAGCGTAAGTGTGCATCCTAATTACGATGAGTCACCGCGGTCCTGTAAACCGTCACATGGCCTTGCTGCATAAAGAGCAACCAAGTGCTAAGAACAAATATATGTAGGGAAGGGTGATGGAGAACACTTAAGTTGTGGAATAAAGCAAATGTGTAGATGTACAAATATATAATGAAACTGCCACTCATGGCGGGGGGGCTTACCAACCACATAAATCACAGAGATTCACTATGCCCCCCTCCTCCTGTCTGGAACAGCTCCTCTCTGGGGGCATCTGTCGAAAAGGAAAACACAGACTGAAATATTCCATACGGAGGGAGAGCAGCGTAAATCATGGAGGGCCTATGGGCCCCCACTCCCCTCGGCCTCCTTTCGGCGTGGGGCGGCCCCACCACCCCAGCATCAGGATATTTGGGTGGGGGGAGGGGAAACTGGTGGGGGGGCCCGGGAGCTGTTTCACTTACTTCCCAATCACGGCTGCTAAGTTGAGACATGCCATCTGAAATGAACTTTGGCAAAAAAAAAATGAGCAGGAACGTCAAACAGCGGGGGCTGCTCTGGGTCTATATTTGATCCTTCAGTCACCCCATTCGTCTCCTCTGTCTTCCTTCAGCTGGAACAGGGAGGGGGTGGGAGGCAGCACCCCTGTGACCTCCTGTACTCGCCTTTGTAAAAAAGGCCACTGACAGGTAGATGTATGGCCACTCGTTCGACATTCCAAGATCTCGTGATTATCCCGGACACAGCTTCTCCAGTTTTTAATCTGGGATTCCTGAGTCGCTCTCAGTTCAACCGGAGGGGCGGCCATCTTGGCTCACCTTTCCATGACCTGTGTTTTTTTTTTCACTTCTCTCTCTCCCTCTGTTTCCTCCAGGGTTCTAGGTTGGGGTAAGCTTTGCCATTTAATGTCCGTTTCCAGCGTGGAGGCACGCCAGGGTTGGTATCTTTAGGGCTAAAAAAAAAAAGTTTTCACAGAAACACGGCACTTGCTTGATTTGTGAGAAAGTGAACATGGTGCTTAGCATCATCGCCAACCGGTGAGCGACACTCAGTAGCCGTTCCCAGCCAGTAGGTATCTTTGGGCCTGCAAAAAAAACACCAACACCTTTCTGGGGAACACAACGGCTTTTCTGCATCTTCCCATTTCCAGGCGGTGAGCGCGGTGTTTAGTGCAGACGTAAACGTTCGACAGACGCTCAACTTCGTAAAGTGGGCAACCATACAAAAGCATTCATTCCCCAAGTGGCCGGTCACTCACGTGGGTGAGTTTGGACGAGAACAGACAAAAGGGTTGAATTTCCGTGGCATTAAAAAAAAAAAGCATTGATTGAAACCAGATAACGGTCAAACAGATGGATGGTTTACATCCAGCTAGAAGACCATGTAGCTTTGCTGTCGGCTGAGGTCATTACGGAGCTGTGCCTGCTCTGACTTGCTGGTCAGGCTCCAGGTTGGGGGGGGGGCAAGGGAGGGGCGTGTCTTGATCAAATATAGTTAAGGTTCTTTATTAAGGAGCCTCCGTCGCCCGAAAGGGAAACAGGTTGTTAGGAGAGATACAGAGAACAATAGGCCTGATGTTTCAGTCTGTAGGGGCTTCACTGGCAGTGATGAATTTGTTATAACTGATATTCTAAAAAGAGAACGGGGGGGTTTAAAAAAGAAAGGACTTATACACAGGACAGTGCTACAGACAAGCTTTTTATGGTCCTGTTTCATTTAGCTGAAACTCAACATGAGTTTTTTTAAATATCCCAAACGGCAGGCAAGTGGGTCATTTCCCATTGTATTGTTAAGGTGATTACCCGTAACCATGGTGCTACATCTCATGAATGATTATTTGTATAAACCTCACAGAAATATCAAATGAATCTAACCGAAAAGGCTTCACTCTCATGAAATTGTAAAAATGAGATCTGCGACTTCTTCCTGTCGTCACTCATTACTTATTTCAGTTAAAAATTTCAGTTACAGTACTTATATTGCTATTGCTAACATTTTTTTTTCCGTTCAAAATTATGGAAAAAAACAAACTCAAACACAAAGTGGCTGTGTTGATATCCTCCGTTTATCCAGGGAAATTAAACAAGCTGCCTGAACTTTGATTTATATACGCTAATTCGCCGGTTTCCGTTTTTCGCTCCATTTTTACGAACGCTATCATTTTGGCGGGAGCTGTTGATCCGCTCTGTAATACATGCAGTGCCGCGGCACCAACACGCCGCCGGGGACTTTTAAAGACTCGTCTTTCGGTATGGCGTGCTGTCTGTAGGTAGAAAGCTAAATGAATGCTTGTAAATGTAAATTTTCTGAACATAAAACAATACACATAGATAGCAGCCTGCCAGCAGGAGTTTGGTGCGTAAACGGGTCCTGCAATCGGAACAGGAGGGCCAGCCCCCCCGCCAGCTTCGCCTGGTTTTGTGACTGGGCCTTTCACACCGTGTCTTTCTGCTGCCTCCACTGCTGTCAGCTCAGATCAGCCCCCCCCCATCCACCCCAGCCCAAAATTCCATCCTGTGGGGAAGGCGAGGGGCTCTGCCTTTCTGCATCTATTCCTGTTTGCCTCTCTGATGTCTCCGTCTGTCCTCACGGCCACCGACGACGGCGCTCAGGTGCCATCTCACGGAGGATGGCGTGATCTACCAGGCACGATCTGCCCGATTTTAAATTTCTTTTTAATGTTTTAAATTCAGAACCATGTGGGGTGTGAATATTGAAAGTGGCCACTTAAAAAGGGCTGCTCTATCCACCACGAAGTATAAAGGTGTACCCAGTAAATGCATACCAGGACTTCTAGGCTCGCCAGGGATCCCCAGACTGACGCAGCGAGTATGGAGAGGGTACCTAAATGGCAGCGATGCCGGCCGCATCCATCCTGCTGCAGGGTCCTCTACCAGTGGCAGAAAATTAATTTTTATGGCAATGTCGGCTTAGGGGGAGGGACTAGTGTAAAAGAGGGAAAAGAAGACAGATGAATCACGCAGAGGTGCTGTGACAGTGCAGCTCCCTGAAATGGGGGCTTGAAGAGGAAATCATGACTCTGTCTACAAATAACTGTCTGCCATGGGCTTTGCACTGCTTCCAGCTCAGGCTGTCAGGTGGAATCATTTTGTTGGACTTAATGTTTTATGCAAATGCATCCAGAGAGAGTTCTGACAGGCACCCCCCCCCCCCACAACTTCCCGATTCTCCGAGTGCGTTTTGTTTTTTTGTAAACGCTTGGTAAAACATTTGCATTCCTTTGAGCGCGAGCTACTTTGCCGTGATTACGCCGTGCCTTTTCCGCGCCTCTCCCACTTCCACAGGATCACACGAGGCATGTCACATCAGGCGCCTGCCTTAAGGGGTCGGGGTAGGGCTGCTCCGAGCCCCTCTCTGCTCTCATGAGGTCTGGAGCGGGGGGTGATGTGGGACCCAGAGACGGGCCTCAAGCCTATGAGCTTCTGAAGGCTGCATCGCTGTGGTACCAGATTGCAGAAACAAGTATTTTATGTGTTTTGTTAAATTGTATTAACTACATTAATGCAAACTATATTAATGCATTAGTGTTAAGAAAGTTAGGCAAAGATCTGGTATTTTTCTCTCTTTTCTGGCTTTTTTAGCAAAATGCCTCAGTTGTTTTCGAGATGCCCTCTCTCCTCGGCATGGAAAGGTCCCCTCTGACCCTTCCCACCCCTCACAGCACCTCTCCATCTCTCCCAGGAATGAAAGTCAGGATGGAGGTGTAGTCCCAGGCTGAGAGGTGCTCAGATGGTGTCCTCCATGACAGGAGAAACCATAGCCATGTGAGATCGATGGGGGACCCTGCGGACACTCTGCAGCACCTGCCCTGGGAGTGTTCTGCTGGATTTTTTTTTTTTACATTCTCGCCAAATTCCATGCGTGCCCATCATGGGGCTCTGGGCTGCAGCAGATCAGAAATTGTTCCTAGCAGCTTAGAATTTAATGATGTCGCTAGTGATCATCCAAATAAATGTATGCTTGTTTAGAATGTTTTTTTTCAATAAATGAAGAAATGCTGCAAAGCATTGAAAGTGAACAAATATCAAAGTAAAATCAAAGAGCAAATTCCCAAAACTTAGTTTTACCCCTTTTTTGGGATGAGATCATCAAGTCTGTGGACTATTACATGAGGACTGATTGAGTTTTACTTCCTAGTACTGTAACATATGATGAGGAAGACTGAGATTAGCGCATTGGCGATATCAACTAAAAAAACTTTAACAACAAAAAAGGGACTGAGTGACCATTGGAAATTACAGTGATGCCCTTCAGTTGTCTCTGCATCACCAGTATGAACACCAGTATGCACTTCCGTCTCCAGGTATGTCTCCATATCAAATTTTTCTCTCTCTCTCTTTCTGTCTGTCTGTCTCTCTCTCTCTCTCTCTCTCTCTCTCCCCGTCCCTCATTTATCTAAAGAAGAGTAGCGATCTCCAGCCTCAGCATGATGTCATGACTTCGTGGACTTGCTGAGCCGGGCCCTAGCCCGAGCTCTGACTCTCTGCTGTTTTTCACTGGCTGGGATTGGCCACCAGCCGCAGTAAAAGTGGACGCGGCCTCTGGACGGCAGTCAGCTTGGCTATCTCCAGAATTAAAGCACGCTCGTTCCCTGTTATCAGCATTAAGCCTGAAACTTAACTGCACCCTGTGAATCCCAGCGAGCAGGTGATCAGAGAGGACAGGACTCCATATTTCAGCACCAGTCAGAGGGCAAATGCTAGCGGGCTGTCATGGGACTCGGTGGGCTTCACCTGCTATAACAGAAGCAGTTAAAGGGAGCTCTGGTGCTCTTTTCTATTAGCTCAGCAGGGCGGCGCCACTCCAGTTATTACCACACTCCACGGGACAGTCACATTCCCAGCCACTCCGATAATTCAGTCTTCACCAAGGCCTCCCGTTTCCCCTCATCCCCCAGCCATTAAAGTGACACTTTCCAGGGTTAGGGAGCTGACTGATGTAGGATAAGCTTGATTTGGATTGGGTTCTCAAAAAAAAAAAGCCAAAGGCAGTGACCTTTAACCCTAGCGTATAATATCCCCCGTGTGACCATAAGTCACAGTGGAAATATGCAAAGTGCTGTGTTGCCATATACAGAAAGGACACCATGGGGGCGGGGGGTGTATGGCTGTGCTGAGAGAGTCATGAGGCACGACGGGGTGTGGGCATGTCCTGCAGTGGGGGGGTGGGGGGGGTCCAGGAACACTGAGGGGGAAAACAGCAGAAGTCTTTAAATGCAGTCCATCGTCAAAAAAACACAGGGACGTTCTGTAATTATGTCTCAATCATTCTGTAATGCTAGCTTGAGATAAGATTCAAGAGAATTATAATTAGAACATATAATTATGGACTTCATTAGAGAGGCATGTGTCCATATGTCCATACTCCACGCTTTGGACACTGTCCAGTCTCTATGGCCACAGATCCAGCTTTAGCTGTGGCACATGAGCCCTAAATACATCAGTGAGATATCCCAGAAGCCGTCCTGTGACATAGTAGTGATGTCACTCGCCTGGTACCGTTTGACATGTGCCGGACTAGTAAGTTAGGACTGCAGAAGCCTCCGTTCCTGTATGTCACGTCTACGCAGTGGGGAGTGTGGCCAGCCCCTCGCCTGCAGCGTTTGGGAAACACCACGCGTGTAGGCATTACGCCCTTCCTTCTCCAAGCTGCTCCGGAGAAGGTAATGCCAGGTTTCCACAGCCCATCACCTACACCGCAGTGTCCACAGCCGTCCATCACACATCTGTGTGGTTAACCCACTCACTGGTCAGGCCTGAATTATTTCTTAATTACTAGCTTCTCTGTATAAATACAAGCACTAGTACTACAGTTATATTTTAGCATTGCAATTTCAAACAGTTTGCATATCAATAAAACCGGTAATAATATTAAAAGCTGTGAACAGGTGTGTGTTACCACCCTTACAGTGTATTTCATTATCTCACTGTTAATGTGCACCATACTGTAGGTTTTCCAGCCAATCAGGACCATGGAAATGTTGTCTTACATCACATTGCTTTGCACATCCCTGTAAAAATGACCTGCACTTTAAAATCACCCCATATAATTAAATAATTGGTTTTCTTCCATACTTCTAGTCGGAAGGACACAATAAGCATTGTAATCCTATCACGGAGCCAGCAATTATTAAGACCTTTTTAAAGTTCAGTCACTACTAGTAATGATAAAGTGGCTTGGATTCTTGTTGTAATGAGTTAATAAGAAATATAGGGCAAAAGATTAATCTCTCTGGTGCTGGTTTGGTTCAGGGATGTTAGGCTGTGGATGTCATCTAATTTCTATTAATGTACTGTCTTGCACTACATCTATAATCCCTTGATGTTACTAGCTATTCATTTTTTTATTGACATGTTCATAAAATAATATAGTAATTAATTTTGCTTGCAGAGAGGAGATTAAAAGTGAGGGATAGAGATAAGGGCAGATAGATGGAGATCCTGTCGTTAATGGGTTTAAATGCACATAGTAAAAATGGCTGATTATGACTGCGTCATAAAAGTTTTGGCACATACCTGCAGACATCTGACACGGAATGATCTTTTTTTATTATGTAACTGAGGGCGAGAAGTGATGGGTCACTCTCAAAGTGCCGAATGGACTCGGGGGGCTATTTGTGGAAGGGGGGGGTGCAAGTTGCATTGGCTTGTTACCGGAAGGTTGCCAGTTCATGTCTCAGGAAGGGAGCAGCCATAACAGCCTTCAGAAAGACACTTAACCTCGGCGTTTCCAGTAAAAAGCCCCCAGCCGTATAAATGAGCTGCACAGTGACTCACTTTGGATGAAAACACTGATTCTGTTAATAATAACTGGCTTTTAGGGTTATGCCTGTAATGCGAACTTGATCATCGCACTGCTACGAATTAACTGATGTGAAAGTTCAAAGTCTCCAGACTGTACGGTGTCGCATCAGCCGGGATGAAATTTCCCCCTGAGCGTGCCAATAGCTGGTATAAAGACTGAGCCGTACTAACGGAAACATTCAGAGTGGCAGGCAAACTCGACGAGACACCTGTACAGCGTGATCCTTTAAAAATCAAAAGACACTTGATAAGATACACAGGATATACCGAGGAAGTCAGGCTGAAAAAAGCAGCAGGTAATTATGAGGAAGGAAATCGCCTGAGGTCAGAGCGGGAATTTGGTTTGTCTGAACTAAAGTAATCAATAACCGAATGTCAATCAAATCTTTTTCTGGCTATAAAAACAAACAGCCTAAAAACTGAAATGGCAAAGTCATACCCATTTATCACAGAAGGGAAAGGGCTAAGATACGTAAAATCAAAGACGTCGACATTCAGACATCTCCCTGCTCTGTGTTCTTTCACACCAGCCTCTTAATCTTTTATCTGTAATATTTACACTTATGAGCTACTCAGCGAGCAACACGGTGACACCGTAAAGAAATATTACCTTACAGGAACACTGACTTATGTCAGCACATGTCTGAATGCACTACGCGCCTGGCCTCAGGGCAAGCAACCTGATCCAGATGACGGCGTTCCTGTTTCAGGGCCACAAGCGAGGCACCGCACGAGACGATTGTTCGGAAGCCACAGCGCCTTTACATTTCCTTTAGGGTTTTCAATGGCAGACAAGGGCTGTGGCCAGACCTGCTGCCGGGGAATTCTACAACATTTTGAAACATTCCTGAACTTTCCTGAACATTATAGAACATTAATGTCCGGTGCCACCACCCATTGGCAACAATTGCGCTGGATTTCTAAGCAATTATCAATGTCAACACTTATTAATAAAGGTTCAAAAACTTGTTAGACACTGCTACTAATGTTACTTATAATGCTAATATTATGGACTATTACATAAACTGTAACAATAGAGAAAATAAGGGAAAGATCTGAAATGCATTGAATTATTTTGTTTTTCATATTTTTTAATATAAAAGGATAATATTATACAGCAGCCAAAATAGCTGAAGTAATAATACTTATATTGGATCTTTTTGTAAAAATAGCTTTTAACCAGGACCCATTAGTTCTAAATGGAACAGGCTGTCAAATATTTTTAACACTAAAACCTACTATTTGACGAGCACTAAAGTATTAATTAGCTATGTGGTTTCACTCAGACAAACAATTTGCTTTTCATTTTGGGTAGACCAAGAGAGACTCCTGCCCATTCTGAAACACATCACTTAGGGGAAGAGCTTTGGCAAATTCCTCACAGCTTTTACACTGACATATTCCGGCGCCTTGACACGTGTTCTTTCACTGTCAGGGTGCATTCACGATTCAGAAAAAAGGGCAACTTTAATTGAGGTAAAATATAAAGCTAACTGATGAAATATATCTGTAATTCCAGCCACATGATTGACTTTATGACCATTTTAGTGCAACAGCTAGTTGTTATGGTTTCAACTAAAGCTATTTTTTTACGCAAAAACATGACAATAAAAAAATCAGGCCTGGGTTAAATGACATGAAACATTCCTCTCAGCCCTCAACTCCTCACTTTTAATGGGCCCAAATTATAGGCCTGCGTGCAGAGTGAGCGCGGCGAACGTTACAAATGTAACACGCTGACAGATGTGGGATGGTCATCTTCTCCTCCTCGTGCAGAAACTCAGCCCCCCCCCCCCACTCCCCCCTTTGAACATTAAGTGTTGCAGTGTCAGGCTGGAATTCACTGTCCTTTTATTCTGGACTGACATCTTATATTTTCACTGTTTAGATAGAAAACCCAGTCAAATGGCATCAAATGTTATTATAACATTTTATCATATTGCAGTGAACGGGACAGGGTGACGATGAGCTCCCTTTGACACGCTTTGTTCATCTCCCTCGACTGAAATGAACCATAGCATCCGAGAGTGATGCTGACTAGAAACATTGCCTCCCTTTCAAAATCCAGCACAAGGTCAGTAATTATTTTTCATTACGTTACAAATGTGTTGCATAATTAGTATGCATTGTAACTTATGTACGTCACTGTTTGCAGGAGTGACCATCACAATATTTCAATCAACGATAACAAAATATCAAGATCCACTTTATTATCAGGCAATTAATAATCATTTTCAGAATACTGTAAACTAATAATAATAATAATAATAATAATAATAATAATAATAATAATAGGTTAAGCTTACAAAAAATTTCTTGCTCTTCAGACTGTCCTCATTAACAAAATTAAATGGTAAATGACTATCGCGTGTGCAGAAATGCATATTTTCTCTTCAAAATGAAAATGTAAAAATATTCCATTACGTTTTACTATACCTATTAATGAAAAAATGCTCCCCATGTTAACCTTAATATTAACATTGACAGAATACTGACATAGTATGAAATGGCAATGCATGATTAGGATTTCAGTTTTAAAGGCAGATTTCCGAATTCAGATTTTGCTCTGTGTTGTGACCCGCATTACAAGGGAATGTTGCACTCGGTGGGGGCTCGGTCGGCTACGCAGTGTGCAGTCCTTTGCTTGGTTGAGAGACAGCATCCTGGGTGAGGCTTCGCTCGGCCACACAACATGTTGGGGTCAGCGTGTTGAGGTCTGCTTGGTTATTGAGAATGATCAGGGGATGCTGGGCTGTCGCATGTGAGCTGGCTGCCCTGGACACATTAAAGCCATCCTGGAAGGCAGCCTGCTTGCCAATGCCTGATTTTTATGAATCTATTATTACCAGGATGATTGAGACAAATGTCTCTATGGGTCACTAAAGCGTTTATTTCACAGTCATTGATCATCAATAATTATACGATCAATATTAGGATGAGCACAGAGCTATCTCAAAGTCATTTAAATGAAATATGGATATATATAAGTGAAATACTGATATTTAAAAACTATGAAAATATTGATGCAGCAAATCACCCACTTAAACTGGATTTAGCACTATGCCCTCTACAGTAAGACTGTTCCAGGCAGTCATGCTTCAAAACTATTTAGTAAACATACAAAATGGTTACAAATTAGACACACCGATTTTCTGAGGACAGCACTTTCACTGTCCTCCTGTTCTCATGTGACAAAATACCCAGGAGTCCCTGTCCTAAATAGCAAAGGTAAATTTATTTAAACCTTTGCTTATTTTGTTTGCTCACTGACAGTCCCAGCTAGAGATTCAATACTAGCCAGCCAATCAAAAGCGATTTCGGTTAAGTGTAAATTCACGTGATAGGCCATCTTGTGCACCTGTCACTGGGTGAGGACTGCCTGTGGCCATTGTGTTCTGGGGCATTCCAGAGCTCCCAGTAAACCCCATGCTCAGCTCACGTGCTGGGTATTGAGAAAAAATTTTGCCGGTTTGGCGTCGGTTGAGACCTGCAGTGGCATGGTAAGTTTGGTGAGGATGAACAGAGAAGGTACGAGGGAGATGTAACAGTGAGAGGGGCCTGAAGTTTCCACAGCATTACCGCTGTGTTGGCCCTAGCCTCTGTCAGCAAGGTCTGTGCCCATGTGGTGGTGTGTGGATCTCACCAAGAAGAGGGACGTAATCCTTTGCAGTTCAAAACGATTGAGTCTGTTGCTGTTGGCCATAAAAGATTCTACGCTCAGCCCCGCCACGCCCCTTATCCGTGCCTCGTCATTTAGCATTTGCTGTGTAGCCCAGTGTGTGCAGTGAAACGTCAGCTACCAGCTTTCCAGGATAACAGAGCTTCTCGGGAAACAATAGAGGCCAGGAGGCTGGGACTGGTCCTCACATCCTGTTCCCCCAGTGAAGGAGAGTGATAAACGGCGGCGGGCGCCCGGATTAGGGCCGACCTCAGCAGCGGCCCCATGTCCCCTGCGGACATTTCGTTCCTGGGCTGATGCATGCGGTCAAAAAAGGAAACGCACAATCATTCTGTTGACCTGCATGACAAGAGAGAAAAAACAGGATAAGTGATTTAAAAGCATAATGTCCGGACAAAAAAACCTTTGGAGATTTATTCTCCTGTATTAAGAAAAAAGGTTTGAGGCAGGATATGAAATTTATGGAGCCGCTTAAATTAGATCTATTTCCCTGTGTACAGATAAATTCAAATCAGGCCTTTAATAGTCAGTGTACAGGAATAGTCCAGCACAGTAACTGATATCGTATTTTTATCCATTCATTCATCCATCCATCCATCCATCCATCCCCCCATTCATCCATTCATCCCTCTTCTAAACGCTTATCATGGTCAGAGTCTGTTATATTCATATATGACGGTCAGATGTTTTCTTGTCATTTAAACAGAAGTCTGTTTGCGTGCTGTTAACAGTACTGGTTCATTACCTTATTATCAGTGTGGAGAATGCATTCACCAGTGTGTGGTTAAGAGAGACACACTGTGCTTAAATGGACAGATTTCTGCTAATGGTTACTTATATAAACTGCTCCGCATAATATAACTATAATATAATATAACTAAAACTGCCATGTTTCACTGTAGATTCTCTAGATACGGGTGGAATCTGGATATACTTTTGCATGTATTTTGGATGCAGAAAAGTAGTTTATACAGAAGGGAGGGTGAGTGAGGAAGAACAGCTACATGGGGCAGGGAGCAGAATGTGAGCCAGGGGGAGACAGTGCAGACTGGGCCAATGCGGAGATACTGGCAACTATTTAACCAGCTCTTGAGTCATCATCATCATCATCATCATCGTCATCATCGTCGTCATAGTGACCATTAGGAACGCTGTCATCGTCAGTGTATTTAAGAGTCATAATCTTGTGGTGTCTTCATGCTGATGACTGTAAATAGTGCTGAATATTTCTCTCTTTTATAATAAAATAATAGTACTTGTTATTATTACAGGACACAAAGATGTTAAATCATAGGGTTTATTACTGTTTAAGGTGGTTGTCAAAATAAACGTTACTCAAAAACTTTTGATGTGTACAACGATCTTCTTGATCAGTTTGTGTTAAGTGATATCCTCACAGGACACCCGTGTGCCGATCCAAGACATCATCACACACACAAGCCCACACTGGTCCTCTTTGACGTTTGCAGGTTCCACGCATCACATGGTCGGGCATCTACAGTATAAAGCTGGATATGTTCCAATGGACATGTCCCCCCCCCCCCGCCACACACATGAATGTGAAACACCCGACAGAAATTAAAAAGCATCTCTCTTTTTTTGAGAAGCTGTTTTTTATAATCATTTCCATAAATGTTTATATTTTAATTTTCTCAGTTGACTTTCTCTGTTTCATGGTCCACAGTACCAAACCTGCTTTAGCTTTGAGAAATGTCCCTCTGGTTACAGTACAAAGGACTCACAAGCACAATACAGAAGTAAATATTTATTATGGAGATACTGTGTTCATCCCTTTAACAATGGGTTCCACATTAGCAAATATATACTCTGTGTTGATAAATACTATGGCCGTCTGAGATATTTTTCAGGTGCACAATAGCTAATATGTATTGTATTGTTTGAAGACATTGCTAAATCTTTGCTCATTCCTTCAGTGTGAGAACAAATTAAGTATCCAGATGAATTAAAATAATCAAAATAAAATGAAATTAAATTACATAGGCACGTCATACTACCACATGGGAATAATTGTGGCTCAACTAGTTATTCTCTGGCAACAAAAAAGAGGAATTGGAGCTAAACATGAGAATGGAAGATCTGCCTTAAATTTCTGCAGGAAGAACACACATGTAAAATTAAATTAAAGCTAAAATGTACAGATATCAGTGGCTTACAGCGTATTCTAGAAAGTTTGCAAGCCATTCTAATAAAGACTGTATGCCCAGTGTGGTCTTGTGAATAATTAATATACAGTGGTGTGTTTATTATTATTATTATTATTATTATTATTATTATTATTATTATTAGAGTTTTGTGTTTTTCCTTGATTCCAGAAAAGCTGAGTTGTAAATTAAGCACGATTAAAAAAATATATAAAACATATATTTATAAAATTCTTCAATAAGTCCTTATTTTATATTTACAAGTGATTTTTACACTTGTATATAACCATGTTATATATAAGGTTTCTGTTCAATTTATATGCATGTATTTATTATTTAACGTCAGCTATGTGTAATTTTTTGATTCAGGAAGTGTGGATGTGTGAGATGCTACAGTGTCCTCTGGGCAGTAAGGTCACAGTGTCCTCTGGGCAGTAAGGTCACTGTGTCCTCTGGGCAGTAAGGTCACAGTGACCCCTGGGCAGTAAGGTCACAGTGAGCCCTGGGCAGTAAGGTCATTTTGTTCATTCTTGTAATACTAGGATACTTATTTCAATTTCTTAATTTTTTTCAAGGCTTAAATGTATCAGTGATTAATAAATTATAAAATATAAAATAAATAATAATATAGTAGTCGATTATGACATTGAAAATAAAAACAAGGAATCCGTTTTTAATTTTTGCAAACCGCAGTTTTGTAAGGAATGTATTAATTTCTGAGGATTAATTTCAGTGCTGCTACTCATGTTACTCTGAACTCGCGTTTAACCTGCATGAGTCATATTGACGCCTGATGGCCTTATTTATTATGTGACAATTTCCTCATGTCATTGGATTCCGTGGCAAGTGCTGTGCATTATGCAACCTCTGGGCAACAAACAGAAAACACGCAAGGTGAAGAGAAGGTGATAACTCAGAGAAAACACACGGCGTGCAAACGAGAGGAGTTCGAGCAGTGCGTCACGTCCCATGAGGCCGTGTGCTCAAGCGCCTAAAACGCCGTCGTCCACGAATTGTATAATTATCCAGCTAACACAAAGGTCTCGGCTCCCTATCCTGCCACGGCGGTGACGAGTATTACACATTTCCGAGGTTATCAAAATAATTATGGGTAAGACAAGGGAACAGGCAGTAACAGTGCCGCCAACGGCGGGTTTACAAGAGTTCAGCAGAGTTTACCTCCGAGAGACGCTTTGATCCGCAGCTGTGACCTGAGGCCATCGGCTGTAAAACGGGCAGCTATCGAAATGGCCACGGGCTTGATGTGTCACTGCCGCGGGTCTGCAAAAGATAAACACAGCCGACATGTCGTCGCGCAGATTTATGTGTGTGTGCCTGTTTTGAGCAGACAGAGAGCCAGGTGCGTGAAGCAGCTGAAATCCTTCAAATTAGAGAGCAGGCGGATGAGAGATCTGGGCCGGGCCGTATAAATCGGTGCCAGTCCAACACAGAAAGGATTTCGCTGGCATTTTAAACCCGGCCGGCCGCACGCCATATTCTTATACCACTCCTCTGCATGCCACTCGGAGGGGACAGCGCATAGCTGAGGGCAGGTCCTGTGGCACAGCGGCCGGGCAGCATGGGGCTCCCTGCGTGCGTCTGTTTGAACTGCTTAAGCTCCCCTTGAAAGGAGAATCCTGTGGAAACACAAGTGTTTGATTAGACTTTCAGAGCCCCCCTGACTGACAACACAGCAACCGGTGCTTTAAATGTTTGAGTATGATAAGCAGGGGGAGAAGCTGGCAGAAAAGCAGATTCCATGGAGTGATTGAGCAGGGAGAAACACTTTAGATTCATTGCCACTGGGGGGCAGTAGTAAGTCACAGGAGAGCATCGAGCCCTGCAAACGAACAAAAGACTTTCTTTTATGGCTCTCTAAACAATAAAGGAATTCAGAAATAGATCATTGACTGTTTTACAGTAAACCTTGACAATGTGTTTTCTCAAAATGCAGAGAAACAGCCGAGACGGGACATGATCACATCAAATGAAAACTGAGTAATACGGCAAAAATAAACAACAAAAAATATCCCCTAGGAATGAAATCCCAGTGGAATTTAAATATACAGTGAAACAAAATTGTAAAATATCCCACTAGTCCCAACAATATCCAAAAACTAAAACAAATACACACACTACTTTTTCTTTCAAACTGCAGCTTATGTTTCATTGTTCTTTTACTTGACTTTTGTCAAGATTCTGTGCAATTTAAAGGAAAACAAACCTTATTCAAATATGAACAAAATTGTTTGTTGTCTAATAAAATCATTGGTATTAGTAGTAATTTTTTTAAAAAGGAAATGATCACCTTATTTTTTTTAAATAGATATAAGTAACCTGGAATGGAGCGTAAAGAATAACAAATACAAGAATTTTATTTTTATATATTTTCATTCAGTCTTCCTTTCTCTCCCTCTATTTATATATTTATATATTATATATATAGGTATACGTATGCGTGTACAAAAATGTGTATTTATCTGTAAAGTGTGTGTTTATGTTTTAAATAGATATTATGTGATTTATATAACATACTTGAGTGATTTATTTCTTATCATTTTTTCTAATTTTAAGTAAAATATATAAACTCACTAAAGGATTAAATGCATTCTGAAAAAATATTATTATTCTAAATAAATACTGAATGCCTTCATTCTTCAAAAGGAAACTTAAAACTTCACATTAAACACATTTTGGTTTAGCCCATTTTGCTCCTAATGGGGCCATGGGATTTAATTCTATGCTGCTTGACATGAGACAACTGTTAAGATAGCTGTAGTGTTCCTGCGTCACTATAGCAACAGAACACAAATGGTAAACATACTCATTCATCAGCAATTAAAATCTCCTTTAAACAAAACAATATTCGCTCAGGGTGCGCAGGGCTGCCACCCTGTCCTCCCAGGGACAAGCCCAGCTTGTTTATTTTAAGGCATTTAAAACCTCAGGAATGTGCAAGACTGAGGTGCTCAAACATAAATGGAAATATTCATTCTTTCCTCGTATCTAGCGATGCAGTTAATAAAACAGACGTTACATTTAAAATTTACTCTATAAACCTACTTTAAACAGGGGAGAAATGGTCCTCTTATGTTATATATTTTATAATTTTATATAACACACACTCACACACATACACTTACACATATGAGACATAATGTCAATTCAGCATCAGTGAGCAGTAACAAAATAACAGAGTTCCCATATTGCTTATAATCACCCACATCAAAATACTTGGAGTCATTTTGCTTTTCTAAAGTGATATTTTAAGATAAAAGTGAGCCCCCCTTCCCCCCCCCCAGCTGGAGGGTCTGAAACATAGCCCCCCCCCCCACACATTTTCACGTGTCCCCCATAACTTCACAGGTGAGCCGCTGCTGTGTTTGCATTACCGCATTGCTGTTATTGCTGCGTATCGTCACGCGTGACACTGCGGCGCTATCGGCGCGGGTGCCAACGCAAACATATTTGTCATTCCGGTGACCTTTATCTTTCAACTTTCTCGAAGGCCTCTCCAGGTATTGAGAGCACAAACATGGGGGGTGGGTGCAGGTTCAGGCTCTCATTCTGGCCGTGGTGACACCGTTTCACTGAAGCGGGAGACAGTGAGCTGGATGGCGGTCTGTGTAGCGTGCGTGCAGGAGATGAGTTTGCTCACGGCCAAGGGAGCTCACACCAGGCAGCACACAGATCCACTGGGAATTCAGCGAAGTTCTTAAAATATAACACGCTAGGCAGCCTGATGGCATTGTACATTGGGTACTGTGTATGGAGCGCATCAAGGGAAATAGCAGAGTCTCCCCCATAATGTGCTGATAACAATGGGAATACTGGAACCTGCTTCTCCCACTTCAGGAATTACCCTCAATAAAAAAGGAGAGAATTTCCGATACTCCAGCATGGAAAAAAAGCTCACATGAAAGAATCTTCAACCCCTGGTCACCCGTTTCTTGAGTACACATACCATTAGCCAAATGTTGGATGGGGTGGCAACTGATCAGGGAAAAAGAGAGACACAGACCACTTTCTTATGATAAATGGGGTATGAGAGCCTGGCCATGTTGGGGTGAGGGTATGTGGGTTGTGTGTTGGGGGGGGGCATTGTGCAAAGTGTGTGCCATCCGCTACCTCATGCTAGCATTTCAACACGGCCTCTGCCTTACGCATCCGCAGAGTTATATAATACTTCCTGGAAGCCACCGGAAAGCTCGGGGAGGAAGTCAGAGAGGCTGATCAGGCCCCCCGTGGCCTCACCCAACATTTTATGCACCACAGGTCTGTAAACGTATCGTCATCGTAGTTACGGCCATGATGGAGGCCCTGGTCTGGACACCGCTGAAGCTTTGTTCCGAAAAATGGGATATCCGTCATGGAATTTCATCAGCATGGCCTCTGTATGAGGAGATTAACGGACAAGATGCTAACCTGAAACGTAGCGGTAACTGTGACAGCACATTTCCTTTAAGGTAACTTTCCCCTTAGCGTGTTCAGTACAGGCCGTTAGAGACTCTGCAACAACACTGGGTGTCAAATTATACGATTAAAGAATAACAGCCAATCACAACGCACCAAATAGGAGAGGACGGGCGAATATCGATTGACGTGACGCTCGCCAATCGCCGATCGGTGTGATAGATTTTAGGGAACGGTATTGCACATTGGGAAAGATCTCAGCTGAATTGCTGACGATAGTAGGAGTGTTTATAGCTACACAGCCGCTCTGTTTCCCAGGTCCTATTCATAAATGCGGCAGCATGCTAGACGTCCCGGGTGTGGCGCTGAGCGCGCACGCAGTGGCGTAATCAGGGATCAGCCAGAGCTGGCGGACGTGTCCTTTGGCGTGCACCGGCAGGGCGTGGCCAGGCGGCCCCATGATTGACGCGATGTTAACGTGGCAGAAACTTGGGGGTCAGATCGCCGGGACTAATGACCACATGCACCGCTGCCTCAGTCATGCAAATCGCCAGATCGCTGCCGGTTGACTAAGATTAATGACACAGCAGCACCGCCTTTGTCTCTCCGCGCAGCCGTTCGGCGTGAAACACGACACGAAAATGCAACCTCCCCGCCTGCCACCAAAGTTGATCCTGCAGAGCATTTTTTTTCGGGAGTGGGGTACTAATCACTGATAGGAAAAATTGCAATTTTTGAAGCCAGCCACTTTGTTGAGCAGGCGGGCAAACAGAAACGTCCAAACCGGCCATGCCGACCCAGGTTCCCTGGCTCCCTCGCTTTGAGATGTGGTTTGGAGACGCGTCGGCTGGCCATTACTCACAGCCAGAGCCTTTCCCAAAGAGTGAATGTGATACCTCCCTAATACTACAGGCATTTCCTGCACATGGCTAAACTAAAACCGCCGACTTTGGGACCTGAGAATTGCGGGCCCCTGATGACAGTCATGCGATGCTTCTCAGTAACCTAGACAGCGTAGGTGCACGCAGTATTGCACCACATGCCTCGGCAAATCAACGGAAAAACAGCGACTTGTAGCATATTACATGCTTCTCCTGTTACAAGGTGATTCAAGCTATGGGGAATCCTAAGGCCGTAAGTATGGAAGTGGGCCTGGGGGGGCAGAGGGGGTGTAATTAATATGAGGGGTGAGCCATTCCAGACAAACCCCACTCAAGACACCACGGTAATGTTGCGTTTCAGGCCTCAGCAGCGTCTGCCGTGCAGAGCAAGCCGGACATAAACTGGGTGCAGAGGTCTCATGCCAACGCAAACGCGTTCATTCGGAGCCCTCCGGTTATAAAGACACGCATTGTGGTTGGTATTTCCAGAAGCATGCGTGGCCCCACCCGGACGCGGGTGCATAACGGTCAGGGGGACGGCGAGATGCCGTAAGCGTCGAAATCGAGGGGCTGATGTGGCCACCCTGGTCACGCGGAGACGAGTACTGTCTGTTCTCATATCCCACCCATCCCACTGTGCGAGGAGTTCATGGCTAATTAGCACTGAGTGCAGAGCCACATTCGCACATTGTTTTTGCAGCACCCAATTCCAGCTGGGTGGAAGGAACACCCTCACTGCCCCGACAATGTGGTATGAATGTGTGCAGTGAGGATGCTGATAACTACTACTACTAATAATAATAACAACAACAACAGCAACAACAACAACAACAATAATAATAATAATAATAATAATAATAACAGTTTGACATAATTAACGAAGGGCATTATTATTATTATTATTATTATTATTATTATTATTATTGTTATTGTTGTTGTTGTTGTTGTTGTAACAACAACAGTGGTGGTGGTGTTGGTATTGTAATTTAAATTTAAAGATTAATAATATACTGTATATGTGTGCTAGTAACTTATGAAATAGTATGCTGTTGTTTATCCCGGGCAGAAATAAATTATATCCTGCATAAGTAATGTATTGTAATGTATTATTATTATTATTATTATTATTATTATTATTATTGTTGCTGCTGTTGTTGTTGTTGCAAAGGCTATGACAATAATAATAATAATAATAATAATAATAATAATAATAATAATAATAATAATAAATAGTTCCAGGCATTTTAGATAAATATTTCTGACAATTTCCAGAATTTACAGGGTAATCGGTGTGTTTCAGAAGCGATGCACATGCCTCTCAGGCAGATCACTTATTCACACGTAAGGTGCCCCACACTATGCTCAAGTGCAGGCGCAAAAAGTAAACAAAGGATTTACATAATGAGTCTGAAGTGGGACTTAATAGCCAAGTAGCTTGGGGGGGGGGGACTTTTGAAAAGAGATTATGTATCCCTTCCATATACACTTTGTGATGAACAAATGTTATGATAAATGTGGATTTCATTAAAAAGAAAAGAAAAAATGAATTGCTTATTAAAATGACAAAAGGGGGGAAATATTTTTAATTCTCCTTAAGCTTGTATGGATTTCAGAAGAAAGAAAGGTAACTTCAGTATTTCAGACAGTAGTGGGTACCAGACATTCAGCTGTGCTTCTCCTCCAAACAAGTGCTTCCAAATGAATGTATAGACACAGCGACAGAAAGAGCTTCTCCGTATCAGCAGCTAGCTGAACTGTAATCTTGAGACATAACTGGAGTAGATCCATGTGGTCAACAGCCTCTGTCCAGATTTCAGAGACCCGGAATGGAGGTCGGCTGGCACTACAGGTCCGGGCGGGTCGACCTCCACGCAGCATCGGCCAAGGCTCACCTGGACTTCTGGAAGCAAGTGGTGATGCAAGCCCCCTTCCGGCCGTCTTCGCCGGGGCACCTGGATCCCCTGCTCCTGAGAGTCTTGCATGAGGAGTTAAGACTGGGGCCACTTTCCAGTCATTTCTGAAATGCATCAAGTTCCGGGCCGCCTTACTTTCAAATCCCCTTAAATCCCGGCTTTAACGCCAGCGAAGGATTAAGCAGTGCAGGATTATATTGACATTGTTAGAGGGTTATGTCATTTGCAGCCACTGTAAATGACGCAGTTCCGACTATTTGGGAATTATACATTTCATGCTGATTTAATCTTCTCTGTTTATCAAATATTTGTCTCTTTTTTTTCCAGGGATGGACACCACGGTTCCTTATCCTTCTTGTTATTTTCCATTAAGCTATTATTAAACCGTCGCACGAAATCACATTGATGCTTGTATGTTGTTTTGCCTTAACAACAGATGTGGTTTCATTTCCATGAAATCCATTATGTTTTTTTTTTTTTTTGCTTTTTTGTTTTGTTTTCTTGTAATACCATTTATTTAAAACAAACTTGATTGCTTCAGAATATTTCCTACCATTTGAGTCTAAATCTTGTAAATTGCATTTACCTCACTCATACACTTCTGTTTTCTCCCATTTGTATGATTGCAGTCGGCCTTATCTGTACTCTGCGTGCATGTTGAATTCAGACATGAATAATTTAAGGAGTCGGCCGTTTGAGAACGTCTTTTATCATTATGCTCCTCACTTCATTTCCACTCAGGGAAGGAAGAAAAAAAAACATGGTAGTGCACAAAATTTGTGTGATTGGCTAGACTTTCACAAGCTCTGCCGAAAGTAAACACGCATATGTCACACCTAGTGGAATTGCATTCCAGCAGGCCGGCAGGAACCCCTTGAATTAAATTTTTCACAAATGAAAATTTCCTTGTGGTGGCCTTGTTAATAATAATAATAATAATAATAATAATAATACAAAAAATAAAAAAACTGAAAATGATGTACTAATGCAGGCTAGGAAGCCTCATGCATGCAGCGTGACTGGTATCACTGTGGACAGATCACACAAAGGGCTTTGATGCGGAAAAGGGCTGGATCGACGTTCGTCAGGCTTTATTTAAAGTGTCCCGGGGCATCGCAGTCCCCCACGCAGACAAACGTCTTTCAGGCACCATCCTGATTTTCACTTCTTAAAAAAACAACAGCCCGGCTCTACCTCTGTAGTCTTGACCCAGATTGGAAAACGAAAAAAAAAGAACACAAAACAAAACATCGGCTCCAATTTCAGTGAGTGAACAGCGTGAGCAGCGTGTGCTGACAGCTGATGGCAGTGATTTGCTTAGGAGGCATTTAAATGAATTCAAGGGCTTCTCTGCGATCGACTGGCATCTCATCTGGGGCATCCCATGCCCGGTACCACTGTGCTTCCTGGGATGTGGGGCAGGCTCCAGGCTCACCACCCTGCGTCGGATAAGAGGATACAGAAAATAGATAGGTGGATGGATGGTTGAGAAGATGAAATCCACCCAAGAACACGACACACTTTTCTTAAGATCATAAAACCATTGCAATAATCCTGTTAATTTGTGATGTATCATCAATTTTCAAAAGCCTCGCTGAGGGACAAGTAGAGCATTGTGAATGTCCCATCGACGGCTTGGTTCCCTCACAGCAGAATTTTCTTAGAGGTGGATGCATTGTAGTGTGCGGTTCATGGTGTTTGAATGGACCCTGAGGTCAAGCTCCAGGAGATGGATACAGTGAATGAGCTCTTCATTGTAATTAGATAAAAAAGAACAACAAATAAAATGATTAGTGTGAGAGTTCCACACGTGCATGCAGCTGACAAAGGCTACGTATAAAATACTTATTTTTAATAATATTTATGGCATAAACTAAGCACGGCTTAGAAGTGATTTTTGATGAGTGTGATGTTATATTCACCCTCATTGAATGACACAAGCTGACAGCACACTAAAAATAGATGGGATGCCATATTCGTTTTTTACTAACATAACAGGATAAACATTACAATGAGCATTCAGGCACACACACAGGGTGCTGTCTAGCACTGCATACGCTCATCTGGTTCTTGTGCATGACAGAGCAGCAGAAAGAGATTTTATTTTTTTTGAAAAACAACCTGTGCTCTTTTTTCCTTAGCATTATGTGGAATGTTTTTGAAAAGTTAGCTGCGTGTTTTTTCATAAATTTCTATAACTGGGAAACTTTCCGTAAAGGTATGTGTGTGTGTATGTGTGTGTGTGTGTATATATCCTTCTTGATATTCAAATGTCAGATTATAAAGGATAGGCAAATCAACGGAATTTCACACAATATGAAGACTCTCTTTCAGATTTGTAAAGGCCGCAGAGGTGGGTAATTCTGATCCAGTCCAAAATTTTGTTTCAACCAACCAGTTGAGTATAAAGAGTCGCAGTCACAGAGTACTCAGCTGGTTGGTAGAGACAAAATTCTGATCTGGACTTTTACTCTCTGGACCTGAACTACCTACCTCTGGGTGCCGTATATAATAATCCTACAATCACGCAGCAACACGTGCCCATAAGTCACCAGCCCTGCTGTCAGTCCTCTTTTCCCGAGCAGTTCTGTGGTTTGCCGAGTGTGATGTAATCACCGGGCCGTGATGGTGCCACTGGACCCACTGCTGGAGCTTATTAGGAGCGGCTGATGAGGGGGGGGCAGCTTCATGGTGCAGTTTCTGCTTAGTAAGGCCCCCGGAGACCCCCAGGGGACATCCTGCTCTCATCTTTTAGTGGGAACACGTAAAAAAAAATAAATGAATGACAGTAAAGCACTTTGGAAGGGTTAGGGATGTATGACTAGGTGACCTGACCCCTCCCTCCATTTAACTGCATTTTAACCTGATCTCCGTGTGCCTTTTCTACCATGGTTATAGGTTATGCATTACGTGCCGCGCTCTTCTTTTGGCCGCTATGATTAATTATGACAAAGATAAAATCTGACTTTTCAGCTTAAATTTTTTATATTCTCTACTGCACCTTTTATTCACTGTATTTCTGCTACGCTGTCATATTTGTGTTGCATAAAATTATGTAATGTATAATATAGCATAGCCCATATTAGATGCCAGTCAGCATTGCCTAAAAATAATCCCCAGTCGAAACCTTAAACCGGGTCAGCTGCAATGTACTGAGTATAATCCTTTTTTAACAATTTACATCAATTTAAATTATATAATGTATATACAGCATAAGGTTATATACAAGATTTAATTTTATAATCATCATGACTGATTGAAAAAGTCAGCACAGAAAGCTATGCATGGTTATATATACTGATAATAAATTATATTTCCTCTTATTTTTTAATAATTAATTATAAGCTGTTTTGCATGTGATTTCTAACTGTTTGGATTTATTTATGTGTGATTGAGATCTAATCTGAATGTGATTTGGCCGTGAACGCGGGCCGCATCTAGCTGCAGTGTTCTCAGCATCTGGAACAGAGTTTTGCCCATCCAGCAGCTGGGAGGGGCTCACGGGCGCCTCTGATTGGAGGGGGAGGAAGCCAGGCTCCCAAGACACAACTTATTGACTTGGCAATCCATCAAGCGCTTGCATGTGCTGAGATGCGGCGTCCCCCTGCAGACGGCGGCGTCCACACGAACACGCTGGCATGCGCAAGTGAACGCACACACACGCACGGACACGCGCGAGCATGCGCGCTATCGTCGATGTTCAAGTAATGGCGTCTCAAAACAATAATGCAAAAATACACCCAGATATACACACAGAGATTTTTTTCTGAGAACATTTCAAAATCACAAAAGTAGTGAAACACACACGCACGCACACATCCAGATCAGCAGCCAGACCCTGAGCAGCCTTTAAGCAGGACGCCCTGTCAGGACAGCCTACCATTGAGCCCTGTCAGTCGTCCCGTTACCCACAATGCAGTGCGTGCCCCTCAAGGGGAGCGAAAGCTGTTTTAACCCATGTCTGAGTAACTGCTTCATAGGGATTCGGGAAGCTCCTACCATTTTTATTTTTCATTACACACATGGGTCACAGGTCCCAGGTCTCAGATCTCCAAGGAAGCAAATATATGCATAGGCTGTCTCATTTTACAGTATGCTGAACTGCGATTATGCAGGTAGACAAATAGAAAAATAAACAAGCAAACAAATAATTAGATGAATAAATAAATACACAGAATGAGGTTTATATGTATTATTATTATTATTGTTATTATTATTATTGTTATTATTATTATTATCTCTGTGCTGGATAAGCGGTCCTCTTTTCTCCACTTTTCAGTATTTACATTCTTACTTTCAGAACAAATAAAGCTTTACATGATAATCGCCGCTGGCCAATGGCTATTAAAAGCTCATTTCCATCAGCTGTGCCGCACGGGGGGCGGGGGTGCGGCCCCTCATGCGTGGCACTCGCGTAACACAGATGTTGTGGAGTCAGCTGTCGGCTGCGTCTCTCCTACGGAGAGGGGAGAGCAATGCCGCCCAGCCCTGCCCCCACCCCGCCCCTCCGTGCCGGACGGGAATGCAAATACAGCAGCGTGGGCGGGGTGGCACAATGGGGAACAGGGCAGAGGCAGCCAGGCGCTGGGGTGTGACCAAACCCCAGTGGTCCTGGCCATTAGACTTGTAAATTGTCCATTCCCTGCACCCCCCCCCCCCGCCACCACATACATTCTGGGTTCCGTTCAGTTCACCCCACTTGACATCGCTGCCCTCTCTGCCACCGTGGATGTCCCTTCTCCAAGACTCCGAGACAGTCGTCCCGCCTGCTTTGGCCCTGCGTCCCAAGGACCGTGGAACGGGGGTGGAGCGGTTGGGGGGCGTGGAATGAAAGGGTCTTTCACCTCAAACGTGGCACAAATGGGAATTGGAGTCTGTAACCCAGCCCGGAGTCGGCCAAACACAATGGGGGTGTGGCCCAATGTGGCGGTCCCATTCAGAGCAGGGGTGGGTCCCCATACGGGCCCGGTGTCTCCCTAGGGGAAATGACTGCTGATTGAGCATGGGCCTGGGCTGTTCCCGTATCACGGAGACATCAGAATAATGGATGATGAGCGAGCATCGGTCGTTTATTAATGTCTATCATCTGCAGTTTATCTAGCGTGATCCGTCGCGTAAACCCGAGCGTGGCGGTTGTGGCGTGTGCAATTGATATGCTGATTTGTGGACAAGAGACACTTAGTTTTTAATGGTAATACTCGAACCGGGAATAAATGGCAGAGATGGCCTTTGATTATTCATTGCGGTTCTGTTAGTAATTTCGCATTTACACGCCAGTTAATTCAAGGATACGGTGTCATCTGTTAACTGGCCGGGCCGAGCAGCATTGGTGCGGGACGCTGGCTTCCGTCTTATAAGAGCGGAAGCAGACGAGGGGAGCCCAGTGTCTCGTTTCTGTGAAAGTGCTCCAGTAACATTACGCCGCGGGATAGCGGGCCGCTCCAATCGTGTTTGTCAATATCCCACACCAAGCACACCGGGGGAGGGGGTGGTAAAATGATAGTGTGTGTAAATGGAAGTAACAGCGCAGGGTGGGGATACTTTTACTGTACGGCCGTGTCTATTAACTGAGCGTGTAGAGGGCCATTTGTCGACTGGGGCCTATCGCGCTTTTAATGGTCAATACCGCGGTTAATAATACGCTGGGGGAGGTTACTTGGGCTTACCACTGCACCGTGTGATCTTCACCACGTTTATCAGTGAGGGCCTATCAGTCCAGGCATGCTTCCTTGTCTGTTTTACATAAAAGTTCTTCAGAACCCCAACCCTCCCCCCCCCAAAGTCGACCTGCCGGCTTGGAGAGTGGGTTATAGGCACGCGGGAGATTGATGGCCCCACGCTCCACAGGGCCGTAAATACCGCGCCCGCTGACTCAGCTTCTCCCTCGCTGTGCCACCGATTATCTCGTGCCTCCGGGGCCTACGGATGATGGGGACCCGGAGACAGCCTAGCTGTGGAGATTGAGGCTCACCTTCTTCTGGGGAGACCGAGGGGCCAGGACTCTGTGCGGGTACTCCTGACTGGGACGGCCCACCTGAGTGAATCCAAGATAATGTGACACACATGGTTCTGGCTATGCAACCAGAAGATGCAGCATGGAGGTCCGGTGTCCACTCACACCTCCAATTTTAGGGGGGGGGGGGGGGGTCTAATCTTGTCCTCACTGTGTTTGAATTTGCCCTATGTGCATGTTTTTTGGTTTTATTATTATTTACAAATTATTAAATGAAAATTATGAAAAGCAAATTTCCAAATCTAACTCAGTGTACATATCATCATACAGCATCCACTGCCTGGCCAAAAAAAAAAGTCACACACTTTAATATTTTGTTGGACCACCTTTAGCTTTGGTTATAGTAACATTCGTTAATGCATTGTTTCCACGTGCTTATGCAAGACCTCAACATTTTTTTTACCCAGAACTGCATTCATTTCTCACCAGGATTTTGAATTGTTGATAGTGAAGTTGGACTACTCTGCAAAGTCTTCTTCAGCACATCTCAAAAACTTTCAAGACTCTGTGGTGGCCAGTTCATGTGTGAAAATGATTCCTCATGCTCCCTGAACGCCTCTTTGACAATTTGATCGTCCTGGAATATGCCCAGGCCATTAGGAAAGAAAAAATCCATTGCTGGGATAACCTGGCCATTCAGTAGATTCAGGTACTCAGCTGACTTCACTTTATTGGTGCATAACGTTGCTGAGCTGTAATAATGATCCAATCATTACTGCTGATCTAAATTTAAAATGTGTTTTTTTATTGGCCAGGCAATGTATGATGAAGAAATCTGACTGTATGTCATTGGCGGTCTCATCTCAAACCCAACCAAAAAATCGACTGAGTAAATTTAGAAAATTTGCTCTCCATAAAACAACCCTCTGGGCTGCTTGTATTATTATCTCAATGAAAGACTGACAGCGCCCTCCCCAAAATCGCTAGCCCTGATAAAAAAAATAATTAAGAAACGCAGGAACACAAAAAAATGAACAAAAAACTGTAGCCTTGCTAACCAGCTATTTTATCTCATTTTATCTCATTCTTCCTTGTCATGTCATTTGTCATGCGACCCTTACATTTATTTATGTATTCAAGAATAGTTTGTGAAAGGACTCAGCAATAAATGAGCCAAATCGCTGAGAAATATGTAGGTGGCCAGTGTTTGCTTGTGTTGCATTTTGTAATTATGTAAAACGTTCATAAAGAAGTCTCTGCTTTCCTTCAGCTTATGCACAGACTCACGGAAGACATCCCCAACAAAGGTCTCCGCACTGAGACCGCGCAACAAAGAGGAGAGTACCGCCGCAGCGAGGGACACCAGCGATGAGGCTGGCGAGGGGAGCACGCCAGCAGCCGCCGCGGGTCACGCTCACACAATGAAAGGGTTAACGCTGAGAGCTACGCTCTGACACACACACACACACATGCACACACAGATGCGCACAGGCGGAGAACAGGTTACAGCTGGGAGTGACACAGTCACAGCAGGAAGAGCTGCAGGGTCAGCCGTGTCAGGATAATAACAGGCCGGCGCGGTGTCGCCCTCCGCGAGCCTCACAGGGGGAAGCCTCATGGGGCACTGGGGAGGGATCATTACTCTCTATTTACTCAGCAGGGTGTGAATAACAAGCCTTTATCTGAGTATTTGCTGATCCAATCAGGTAGCGGTTATTGTTATTGACTACGGAGAGCAAAGGAAGGAATACGATCCCAGATAAAGGGGAATAAGGATCAGATCTTAATCTCTAATTAGAGCGCCTCTGTTTTTTATATAATTTGGGGTGTTTGTTTCTCGAGTGCGTTAACGGCGGCTCGTAGCTGCAGTCGGGCCCGAGCCGTTCACACCTTTCCAGAGAGCTCCCTGTGTGGCTGGCAGAGCCCAGGATTGGGATCACACTGATGCAAAAGTATGTCCTTATGCTTGTCCGCCATCGATTTCACATTCTGCCGTTGAATATCTTTCTATTCCCGAATCAAATTCCTGCTCCCCCGACCGGTACCCCGGTGCTGAAAGGGCTTTGCCAGTGGCCAGAGAGCGCTGGTAAATGGAGTGGAGCAGAGATCCAGCGATTGTTCACCAATTACGGTCATTATATGGTTTGAGCAGCTTAAAAATGTAACAGATGTCCATTTCGGGGAAAAAAGATGGCGACTCAGGTCTGAGGACAACTGCATAGTCGTGGGGGAGGGGTCACAGGTGCCCCCCTGAGGTGTTTTGGACTCACTTGTTGTAACATTACTGATGTTAAAAGCCCCTTTAATCACAAAGATCCCACCTCTCTGTTGTGTCCCATCACTGGGAATTCCTCTTCTGAATGAGTGTCTTCCTGGAGAGGTCTCTTCTCACCGCTAATAATGGATGCAGGCTGGACTGGGACGCACAGAGCGTTGAGGGTGATGGTGGCCCCTCTGACGTTTTTTTTGTGTTGAAATCCGAGGAGTCCTAGGAGGTACCAATGCCCACTGAAGTCGTTCCGCCCGCTAATCGGAACCACATCATTTCAGAATCTTTCTCAGCCGCAGAGGAACTTTTTCCTTTGAGTCACGGTGGATCTGCAATTCTAGATTTGACAGTCCAGTCTTTTCTCCCCGGATCCAGTAATCTTCCTTTCACAGTGCCCCTTGACGATTAGTTCCCCACGAGGTGATATTACACCTCTGCCATGCACATGGACTTCCCGGGACATTTGTTGACCTGTTTAAAACCTCGTTTATAATGTTTGCAGCAGAGTCCCCCAGAAAGTCAATCTACAGCCTACAAGCCGGTGTCCAGTTATAAAAATGACACCTTGTGACAGGTTCTGCTTTATGTGCCGCTATCACCTGCTAATATCGGTGATTTTTTCATTTCTCTTTTTCCAGGGCCGTATGCTTACCTAAGAATTCACAGTAGCCAATCAAAAAGCTGGACATGATGCAATTAGGGTGAAGAATTCTCAGTGAAACAATACGGAAACTGAAATTTAAATTTGCATCCTTCCTGGGGACTCCATCTGGTAGCACTGCTGGGGGGGGGTATTCCTGAGACTGACCCAGCTTGGGTTTTCACATCAGGTGCGGCCGAGGCCGAGGACCCGTAACCCATATGGTGGTAAAAAACAAGAATAAAACTCCAGTGTCTAAGAGAAAAGCACACCCCCTCTGCAGCCATGCCCGTGCAGTGCCCCCCCCCCACAGCCCGAAACCCCCCCCAACCTGAAACGGTCAAGCCTTTTTTGTCTGAGGTGTTCACCTGGAACAATTTCTCCACACTTGTTTTCATGTTCGCCGAGATTACAGGGCCGTGGAGCCGGCTTTGAAGCCGCCGTCCGCCTTTGTCTCTCGGCGGCGTGCTCCAGTAATTAACTTTGTCTTTCTTTCATTCGTTCCAGTCACTCGCGGTCGACTACGCTGAGCGTCTTCTCCCTGGAGTACCAGGTTGGAAGTTTCTCTTTTGTGGGGCCTGACAGGTGTCTAATTGAATGATGAATGTCCCTTTATTTCCCTGTAATTGAACTGCCAGATCTCTGATTGGTCGGGAGGACGCGCCCCGCGCTCCCGCATCAAGAGGCCCGGGTGGAAGTCTGCCAATCCCCTCCACCCATCTGTCTAATAACATCTAGCCTGCGCTTATTTGGACCCGTAATGGATTATGCTAAAGCGTTATCATTCTGACAATAGTCATTTCCCCGTGTTGCGCCGGCCCGGGTGCTAAATGGCGGCTGACTCACCGTGTCACCGGGCTCTCCGCGGCCGACGTGCAGCTTGATGGATGACCGCGGCCGCCGCAGCAGCAAAGCGAACTCATTCATCACCCGGTGACACATGTCAGTCACGCCACGCGCCTCGGCGAGAGCCGCCTTTGTCGTTTTCTTTTTTTAACTTCACTCTCTGCCCCCACCCACCCCTGAAATAAAACGGCTATTGAATTCTGCAGGCGAAGGCGAGGCGCAGCCGAGTGGGTCACGGGCGGACCGAAAGGAGAAATGAGCTCGCCGGTCAGTCGATGGCAGAGCGTTTCGCCTCCACCCGTTGCACCCCCCCCCGCCCCCGGCGAGCTCCCATCGATCCTCCCCCAATGTGGGCTCAGCCCGGCTGGCTGACTTCATTATTCCCGGGGCCCGGCTCGCTTTGCCATATCACGTGCCCGTGGATAATTCCAAGCACACGGAACAGCTTTGTTACGGCCGCGTTGTCCGACCCGATCGATCCGGCAATCAAAAGGGACACTGCTCCTCGCCTGCACATTTTGGTAACAGATGCTGCAGAGAGAGCAGGAGGATTGAATCGGGGCACTTTAATAGCATGGCTTTGCTGGGCAGTCAGGGTGGCGTGATGGCGTCTCGTCCCCCCCACTAAGGGGTACCACTGCACCATGGGTGTGCCCAGCGGTGGGTTACGTGCGGTGGTACCTTTGTGGTGTTACACCTGCCAGGACTCCTTAATCTCATGCGGAAGCTAACCTGATGGCCAAATTAAGAGCCCCCGTCCCTGGGTTTGACTTTGAAGGCCAGATCACCTGCTCGCGCCGAAGTCACACGCGTGTGATGTGTTAACGGCCACAGACACTTGCGCGCATAGTGCCTAACTGTGCTCTACCTGAGATAACAGTCTTACTCACAATTTGGTTATTTCGAAGGACAGAGAAAAAACCAGAGCTTCCTCGCTCATTAAAAGTGACCTTTTCTGTGGCTTGGAGACGCGTCTATGTGGAACAAAGACAATGACCCACGAAGTGCGCCATTGGCTTTTCCCGGCTCCCCTTGCCATCACGCGGGTCTCGTTCCCATCAGGCGGTTCGGCCTCAGCAACGCCGCCATCTTCCTGGCGACAGAGCTCACCATCTGCCGCGCAGGGCGGAGCCACCAGAGACGCAGACGTGCCTGGGCACGCCTCTGGCGCCGTCTCACTCCATTTCGCCTGTTGTTGTTGTTCACTATAATGAAGTGTATCCTTGGCTAACGGGCCCTGCCGCACCGGGCCACCGGTTCTGCCCCCCCCCCCATTCTTTCTTTCTGTCTCTGACTCCTTCCCTCTCCCCTTCTTCCCGGCCCTGTGGAAATCCTCCCCAAAACCACAAAGTCCTCCAGTATTTCTGCCCTGCCCCGCTCTGTTAGTACTTACTGAAATTGGACGAGAGGTTCTACCCGTTTGGGAGCAGGTCAGGCCATCATTCGCCGCTCCCTCCAAGCAGGTGTGAAAATACTTTGAGATCCATTATCATAATTGATTTTCGAAAAATAAGGCTCCGCAGGTCGCTAATTGTGAAATTACACTCGATGATTGATGACGATGATAAATAATACAATGCAGAGCAGTCGAGTGCTTTTCGTTTACATGGATGTCGCTCCGTTCTGCAGGAACCGTGTTTGTTCAAATCGGGGGTCACGTCAGAATGATTCTTAAAAAACCATAATAAACATAATGAGTATATTAGTAAATAAGGAAGGAATCTGCAATGTTCTAAAATTACAACACTAGTGCAATATTATAAAACTACTATACTATAATATTGCTATACTACTACAATATTGAAAAAGTATTTTTTCCTGTTGTGACACAAAAATACTCACACACAGCATGGGTGTACATACTGAAACAGCTTAAACAGGCATTTATGGGATAATTCAGAAGTATATTTTCCTTATGGCTGGGGGGGGGTTAGGCATGTTTGGGAAGTGGCATTAAACTGGTTCACTTTCTGTCTGAAACCGCCCTAATGCCATTCGGATGAGCAGCACTAAGGGTAAATTAGAACATGCAGAATGCCCTGATGTTGCAAGTGTAATGGTCACTCGGAGTCCATATTTTATTTTAATAAGAACAAATTGCCCTCCCCTGGTTAGGGTCTACTGCACATTTTAGCCAGTCAGCAAATGAGCCATCGCTGTCTTCTTAGGCCATGACGCCTTCGCAAACATCAGGCCCCAGTAAACTGCGAACCAATCAAGTCCTAATGTCCGACACACGTCCTCACTACAACACGGCTAAAGAAAGATCCCCCTAGCTCAACAGAGAGCAAGATCCTCTACAAACTGCTTAAAGCACGAGACTAGATCAGGATGCTAATAATTACAGAGGCTGTGGTCTTTATGTGGGAAAGCGCCAGGACACTGCATGGAGCTTATAGCATGTGTAAGTGCCGCTGGTAACCGTGTGCCACCCAGCATGTCTGCAGAAGATCACGGAGGAGATACAACGATACAACTTAACAACGAGATGAAGGCAAATTCATTTTACTGCTCCAATTATGCTAAGAGAAGGGGAATTTACTGTTCTGTCTTGAACCGGGCCCTCTTCCTGACAGTAGATAAAAACTCAGTCACGGCGCACTTGCTTGTTCACGGAGAGCCCATTATGGGAACCCACCAACATGACAGAGTATAGATGATACAAAATACCTGCTAAACACCAGTTTGCCCCCTTCCCCCCCCCCCCCCCCCCCCCCCCAGTGTGACCCATCAGTGCACAGCGCAGCTGGCGTCCAGAATAAACTCTTAAACAGCCCCTGTCTTTTTTTCACCCAGGGATGAAGGGGTGGGGGGCATTTTAGGATAAAAGGCTCCATTAAACAGGCCTTAGATGTTATACCAAATCTCATATTTACACAACTGGGTGTCAATATGGGTGATGCCTCCCAGATTGCTAATCACTGTAAATTACACTTGGGGGGAGGGGGGGGGTCATTTCAACCCCCGGCTCTCTGTGGCCATCTCACTGCTTTTTTTCCATCATACATATTTTGTTAGGGATAGGGGAGTGATTTACCACTGGCCCCCATGTTAATCATGATATCATAATGATAGCACGTAGGTGTCATTAGTCCAAGGACTTGTGGTCTGATCCTCATTTGGGTCCTGTGTTCTGGTTCCAGGTGGATCCATGTGCCTGCTTTCAAGGCCAGGCCATCAAAACCTTTTTATTCTGGGGGGGAAGACCACAGTGTTTTCATTCCACCTAATGAAGCTAACCCAGACAGACCATGCAGGGCAGCCCTACTCAGCACCTGGTCCGGCTGGCAGGACCGCGGATCTGCAATTAGGCCCCTGGAAGACCACCCAGCACTTAACTGTTGTTGGAGAGGGGCTGGGGGAGGAGGTGCCAAAGTTATTTCCAAAGCTGTTAACTTTCTTTTTTTCAACACAAGAAATTCCCAGAGGAAGTTCAGTTTTCCTCAGACACGGACCAGAATGGAACTGAAGAGGTGTTTAAAAACGGTATTTTCCTCATATGTCTGAGCTCTTGTTTGGTCACTTCGAGACAAACATAGGTGACTGTGAAAATACCTGCTTTCAGAAACACCTCGTTGCCCTCGACGACCGGCAGCCCTAGCCAGACCACGGGGCGCTGAGGGTGATTCGGCGGGGCCACCGCTCGGAGACACGTCCTTTTTCGCCGGCCATAAATCCAGTGTCTCGTTTTGTTTTCTGCCTGAGGCCTGATCCCCGGAGCTGCTGTGCGGAGCTTTCGGGACACGCGTGAATGATTTACGGGCCTCGGACATGATATCTGTGCAACGCTGCCCGTCCCCACGCCGGCCGCCGCTTCCAGCTTTATCAACCAGCCCATAAATATTTCCTCAATTGCAAATAAAGGTAAAAGACGCTGCAAAGGGGAGAGGGATACAATTCCCTTTTGTTTTTTTATTGCCATCAGCTTAATGTTTGTCATTTTTGCCAGAGGATGAAATACAGGGCAGATCTTGCTTGTCAAAACACATGATCTTTTAAAATGAAACACAAATATCACAAGCAAGTAAAAACTAATATAAATCCAGATAAAAACACCCAGCGGACATTTTTCTAAATTATATATATCCATACTCTCATTCAGTTTTGAGTTTCTTTGCCCATGTAAGCAGTAAATTACCGCACATACAGACAAGTGTGTGCAGTGCATTCACATTCTCAATATATGTGCTACACATACTGAGTACTGGGACTTTTTCCTGCTGTAATCCAGGGTGTGGTTTGTGTCAATGAGTGTGAAAATACACATTTCTGCTGTGAAATGACCTGGTCATGTGTTCTGGTCTGTCCAATGGAATCTTTTAAAAGATTATATTGAAGGTGATTCAGCATTAGATGGTAAATATAATTACAGAAAAATATTAATTTAAAAACAGCAGTGCTTTATACATTTATATTTTATTTATATTTGCTATTCATTTATACCAACTGAACTTACTGAAATTTAAAAATACATAAAATATTTTTTAAAAAAATAACAATGGGACCTACTAATTCATTAATTAATTATACTGACATTTTCAGCTTGCAGACTTGATTCCAAAACAATGCTCCGGTGAAGGAAATATCTGTTCATTCTTAATGATTTAAATCCTCATTCACATCTCATTCCACAGTGTGGGACAGAGCAGAAATCACAGCGTACATTTAGCCTACAGTTAGGCAGTATGATCCTCACATGCACTTGCATTTCAGTGCAGTCATCCTAGCCACACATTCTGTGGGTTTGGTCATGTGACTGTAACTGAGCCATGTATGGAAACCGCGCTGTGATGCAAAAGGGACATTCTGGCCACGTATCATCGATACGACTGTCTGCCATCTGTTCCCAGGCCCTGAGACACCTACAGAGGACACTAACCCAGACTCTGCTGGCCGCTGGCCTTTATGATGTCATAGACTATTGATTTTTGCTCCTCCCTTTTTCACCTTTCCATTCACAAGCACGCGTCTGCGCAGACAGTGGGCTGCAGGCGCGATCCCTCCGACTAGACGGGATCAATGCGCAGCTTTCAAGTGGTTTTGTTTTCCAGATCCACGAGGGCGTAGAAATCCCAACAGGATGGACGCCGAGCCTTCCGGGCGGGGGCATGTCGAAAAGGCAGTGCAGGGGGAAATGATCAGGTTTCTGCAGGTACAGGAGGTGATATCATCAGTCATATCTCAAGGAGAGCGCTGGGGTGCGGGGGGGGGGGGGGGGGGGGGGGGCTACCCCCAGTCCCTTTGGAAGGGATTTTGGTCAGAGCAAAATGCTTTTTGCTCCAAAACCAAAAATAAAACCTAG
>JAAGVU020000039.1:11478897-11517002 GCA_011763525.2 Mormyrus iriodes
CGGCGGAGAGGGGGGGGGGCGGGGTGGGGGGGGGGGGGGGGGGGGGGGGGGGGGGGGGGGGGGGGGGGGGGGGGTGGGGGTAGCTAGCCACAGTCACTTAGATCAGGATATGTGTCAGAGCTAAATGCTTATTGCTCACAAGCCACAATTAAATACTAGTCTCCATTTCAGTTCTTTTTTGCTGGCATGGTGTAAAATTCCACAGTCATGATATCAGTCAGGCCGAGGGCATAGTGATTGAGAGCTTAGCTTGAAAATAAAGCACCTTTCTGATGCACACACACACACACACACACACACACACATATATAAATATATATACATATGGTACATACATACATACATATACATACACATATATAAACTCATATATATTTGCTTATTTAATTATTGATTATTCTGTACACAAATACAAACACTGAATCTGTGAGAATTACGAGACGCTCTGGGATTCTGGATCCGGAATTTCAGTTTAAAGATTTATTTCCATCCGATCCAGCAAAACCAGGGTTCATGAGGCAGAGGTTTAGATGGGCAGGCAGAGAGCCACCAGCGTGGAGGGTCATCCTAGGATCGGCTCTCCGCGGCTGGGTGGAGGCAAAATCGGCTCTTCTCATCTTTAGCGGGACAATTCATTTACGGGGGGATTCATTTGGAAGAAAATCGAACGGTGGCTTGCACGGCTGCTGAGATTTGCAGAGCTGTCAGCCCGCGCTCGACGGGGCCATCCATCATGCCCTACAAGAGGTAAATCCCTCCAGCGTGTGTAAATGTTTTCAGATATTAGCCAATTTATATGCTCCGAGATTCATCATTGAATATCAGCGGCAGCGGGGGCCTGCCGTTATCTGCTCTTGTTTAATGTTCGCTTGAACTTCTACGCATGAGAGCCCTCAGCATGCAAAACATACACACACACACAAACACACACACACAAACACACACGCACACGCACGCACGCACACACATTCAGAAACAAACCGTAAGTATATCAGCCCTAATTCTTTATCTCAGTCCTCCTTCGACAAATGTTCGCCTCGGTGCCATTTTTCCCCCTGAGATAATGACTTTTTCATCTTGGTGGTGAACAAAAGTGTTTATAAATCACATCCCTGAAGCCTACACCGCTTCTGAGCCTTCTAGATCCTTCACAAGTCCATTTTCCTTGATATGAATATCTTAAAAGACTTCTTTCTGTTCAGCTTTCCCCTGGATATTTTAGTAATTATTGGCTAATTATCATTAATACACAAAGAATTATCATTATTGACGTGCTCATTATAATAATGAACAGACAGCCTTGTATGATATACCGGACGCAGCATACACACCAACGACAGGAGGAACGCAATCTCAGCATGAAGGATGAGATGAACGACCAGGGTGCAGCTGTAATTAAGCTAGACCCACAATAGTGGCATTTGCCATGGTGCAGCCAAACACAGGTTTACATGTGTGCATGGCGGGATAGTTCCGGGGGGGTGGGGGGGTTCAGAGAGCGTGCAGTGGTTTGCGACGCCAGCGGTAAATGCATGCCGACGACGCGATGCTGGTGTCGCTGTTATTTACTGCAGTATTTGCGGCGATGGCCGGCACCGGTGATGAACGAGCCCCGGGCCTCAGCTCATTTTAAAGCCGCCTGAGTTATTAACGTCTCCTTCTCCATTTTCATCAGCGCCGCGCTCTACCTGCCCGCCGCAATGTCGCCCTCAAGGTCGCGCTGTTTACGCCTGTGTCAGCAAAAGAAAACACGTCTGGTCGCCATTATTTATTTATTAATAAGACACTTTTTTTGGATGTGCAGGACTGACAAAGCACCATGGACGGCAACCGTGCTTTAGCTGTACAGACAGTGTCGGGTAAGGGTCATTCATTATCACATACCATGCAGGAGTTGCACTTTCTTATTTCTGCCGGTCTGTTTCCGACAGGCAGTACGTCCTCAGAGTTTTGCTCGTATATGGTATAACCACGCTTCCTTGTTTTGAATCGGTCCGAAAACAGACCATGTACACGCTGCATGAAGATAAGAACCAGCCGCCATGGGAGCACGAGAGCACAGAAGACTTTAGCGTGTCTCAAAATGACACGTCGTAACAAAAGCTCACGTCTCCGAGAGGAAGACGGAAAGGCAGAGCTGGTGGAGCGCATGCGGCATTGGAGGCGTCAGATACAGAATAAACATGTCAGCTGAGCACACGGGTCTCAACAGGCTACGGCTGTGTTGTCAGCTAAGCCAACCCGGATGGTGAACTTTCCCAAAGACTGAGATGGTCGCAGGGACAGCCAAAATGGCAGAAGGGAGGCAGGGGTCCTTTCCTATGCAGAGCTAGCTGGATGGGGAGTCGAGATATCAGCTTGAAATAAAGAGTCACATCCTGGACCCAAACAATGGGGGGGCTGACAGCCGGGCCGAAAATACGCAGCTTAATTTAATTTTAACACATAAAACTACGGGTGATTGTAAAACTCAAACCTGAAAGACAGAAGGAGTGATCGAAAACCGAATAATAATTCATTTTAAATGAGCATTTTAAATGTTCTCCCCCACCGCCATATCGGCTCCAGGGCTGCTGCTGAAACATGTTGAACCACAAACGAAAAACAGGTATTTGTCATAGAAAGATGTTGTGCGAGATTAAAATTAAAATTATTAGCTATGTAACATTGACTTGCAATGGGTGAACTAGCATACTTCACAATTTACTCCATGCATCAGGATAGGATGTAATTTGCATGTGCAGACTATTGTCATATTAGGTCAATGAATCCACACCCCACCAACCTCCTGTTTCTGCATTCAAGATGCTTCCATTAGGACAGAAGGTACAATACAAAATCCATATAGGAAAAGAGGACTCAGCAGGAGGTAGTAAACAAAGTTGGAACTTAAGCATGCCCCGTGTTAAGATGGGGAGTAATCACACGCAGCTAAACGCTAGCAGCTAGTGCTTCCTCAGTACACCATGGTTTATAAGGACATCTCCTCTGCGGGGAAAATCAATATGCAGAAGGGGGCCAGAAAGCCTCGCTAACCCCACAGGATAGCCAGTGTAGGATGAGGCCGTGGGTCACCTGGCCTTTGAGTGAGTCCTGCCCCTCTCATCCCTCCCCAAACAATCCTATGCGCCCCCCCCCCAGCTTCGCGTAGAGGTACAGGTCATCGTCGATTTATGGGCTACGCGACTTACAACTGATTAACTTTATGACCGTTCCCAAACCACAAATATGTGGCCGTGACTGTGCCACGTCTGGCAGCACGAGTCTAGTTAGAGTATGGAATAGTCTTCCTGTTAGTGTAGTGCAAGCTAAGCTTGATGGGCCGAATGGCCTCCGCTCGTCTTAAAATTTCTTATGTTCATATGTTCTTATGTTCTGCCCCACCTGCCGGCAGCAATGAGCTCAACAAATGGTGATAAAAAGGTTAAAGGTTAAAAAAACAACAAACAATATAACAAAGGATGATATAATTTTATTAAACAGTATACTATACATATGATCATTTTTGCGTATAAAATAAAGGCCCGACTTACGACCGGTCACTCGATACCGATCGTGGTTATAAGCCGGCGACGACCTGTATAGGTGACAGAAAACATTCAGCTTTGTGTTTGTCACATCTTCACTCTCCTGGAGGTCTCCAGCGGCGATGAAACGTGCCCCCCCCTTGATAACTGGTGACTTGGCCACCGCAGAAAGTGCCGCTGCATGTGCATGCAGACAGAGGACACTGCTGGACCCTGGGCCCCTGAGCAGGGCCCCGCTGACTACTGTAGCACAGACTCACACTACTGAGCACGCCGAGAGGAGAGCTGCTTAGTCGCCTGCTGATTGCGCTCTAGGCGTGCCTATTTTAGCGGTGATTTTTATCAGTCATTTTTGTCCTTGCAGACTTGCTTGCTTTCACTACTATTTCGAAATTATAAGTGTTGTATCTGGGACAGCATGGTATCATAGCTTCCCCTCCTGCAGTTAGGCTAAGTGGCATTATGAAATTGCTCATAATGTATGATCCTGTGTGTGGGACTGCAGCAATGGGCTTGCATTATGTCCAGGGTGTCCTCCACCTTGTCCCCTGTGCTTCCTGGCATGGAGTCCAGGCCCCATCTCTGTATTTGATAGGCATTTGGAAGATGGATGGATGGATGGATGGATGGATGGATGGATGGAGTATAAAAACAGAAGATCTGTAAGCACTTAACTTCAATGAGCTGTCTACCCCTTTTAGACAAAATATGCCTAATACCTGGGAGATCTGTCATTAACCTAGACTTTTGTCACCGTTGTGTAGAGACATGTAAATGATAAAATGTTGCTGTGGGGTATATTCAACCCCAGTGGCAGGTCAGATGTTCCCAACACAAATACCAAGCGATTCAAGGACGAAAAAAGAAAAAAAACCTACCAAATCTTGCTGACTTGAAACTTTCACCCATCCACCTATCATTGTGTTGCCTCAGCAACCTGACTTAGGTGTCTCCATAGCAACCTTTTTCACAGGTAAAATAGAACCTTCTTCCCCCCAAAATTAGAGTTTTGATGCAAATTAAAAAATTTGATTGGCCGTTACTATTGCAATGCGTGTCGACTTCTTCCCCAGCATTATGAAGACTGACGCATATGGTAATAATTGACATGTATTCGATCATAATGAAATAACAATTTTTTCACTTGCTTTCTTTTGAAGATACGTAGGAAGTCGTAGGAAACGGCACGTTAAAGAAGCATTTTCTGCCCTTTGTTTTTTGTGTTTCCCTGCTCGCCAGAGCCGCAGCAAACATCTAGGACACGCGTTAGCCATGTCCACGCCCCCCTGCTCCTCACTAGTGATGCCATTAGCCAGGGGGTATGTGTCTCTCCCCTGGGACTGGCTGATGGACGGAGGCCGCCTGAGCATCATGCCCCCCGCCCCCCCGTCCCCCACCCCCCAAGCCCCAGCAGCCGTTTACCGTGATGCTGCAGCCGGGCCGGGCGAACAGAACATGCTCCCTCATCGATTGGGCCGACAGTGGAGCGGTTACCCAATACCCTCTGATCTTGGTATGTCCTCGTCTCCGATTAATATTTTATCACGTAAGAGCCTCACAAGGATCTGCGTATAACATTACTGTTAGATGTTCTCCAGTTTTTCCTCTTAACCTCTGCGTGTCACCGATTTGTAAAGGGACATGGGAGGGATATCCACGGGGGAGCAGGGTTTCGCTTACAATACTATTTAGCCGAGACGCCATTTTGAATTCCTTAAGCGCCATTTATGCTCTAGCGGGGCCCCGCACAGCGAAGGGAGTTATCCTGGAGATGCAGTTTCCTATGTCAATGAAATATATCCTCCGGTACGCACTGTGACATTTCGGAACTACCCGGGTCAAGGTACGGAGTGGCCAGGTGTGAAATTATCAGAAATGGGGGCTCCTCGTTAATTCCCATTTGCTTGGTTGGCTGCAGAAGTATTCCCCACGTCATGTGGGAGGGGTCATTTATTCAGGCCGGGAGCGCTGACCTTTTCGGGGGCGCCATGGTGAAGTGTGCTAAAACTGTCAGCATCGGGACACGCGGCCTCTGAGAACGGCATCCCTGCCTAACAAATGGAGTGGAAATAAGGCCTCCTTCCATGGAAATGGGTCATTAATTTTAATCAAAGGTGGCGTGAAAAGGCATGGCAACACCAGCCACCACATGCCCCCCCCCCCCACCACACACACACCAGTGTCCCACTCCGCATCGTCCATTGGCTGTGGCTGAGAAGCAGACCCCGGCACTGGGCTGAAATTGAATGACCCGGCTGAACCACATCATGAAGGACATCAGCCGAAGCCATGTCGTAAAACGCGAGCCCTCCGACTGGCTGGCAATGGTTGTTCGATTCCACGAAGCTCCCCCCCCAATTAACTTAGCAAATTCTTTCATAAGATCTCAGTTGATCTATTAAATGGAGGTGAGTGGACCAAAGCAAACAGAATCCAGACAGACGAAATCCAGATTAGACGAAAAAGCACGAAGAAAACACCTCAAAATGATACACTGAGCAACATTATGCAAGACACAATAACCATCATCAGACAATTCGAGGCTTTCAGGGCAGGAGCAGCGCTCAGGACCGTATCAGCTGCTGGCAGGGTCAAATGACCAATGAGCTCTCAGAGCTGTGTCACATGGCAACATGAAACAGACCTTAGGTGATGATGAGGTGCTCAAGTGTAATCAGGAAGCAACTGCCAGCCTAACCAATCAAAGGAGAATTTCCACAATTTGCTGTGTCACTAGCTGAAATAAAGTGACAGATAAATCAGACACAATTAGACAGTCATTTCATGCTTTAAATACGCTGATCAGCCATAGCATAGAAAGCATCTGCCTAATATTATGTAGGTCCCCCTCATGCCGCCAAAACAGCTCCAACCCGTAAAGGCATAGACTCCACAAGACCTCTGAAGGTGTCCTGTGGTATCTGGCACCAAGACGTTAGCAGCAGATCCTTTAAGTCCTGTAAGATGCAAAGTGGGGTCTTCATGGATCGGACTTGTTTGTCCAGTGCATCATACAGATGCTCGATCGGACTGAAGCCAAGTCAACACTGTGAGTTCTGAATTTTTGAAGTGGGGGCAGGGTGCATCATCCTGCTGAAAGAGGACACACTGGGGAATACTGTCACCATAAAGGGGTGTACCTGGTACCATTTAGAAAAGTCATAAAATGACGAATAAATTGAACTAACGTTGTAATTGATTTAGGAGGTGATATGATGTGAGGAGAGTTACTATTGAAAGCAGGTATACCTCACCTGATTTTTATATCTGAAAAATCACACACTGGTTGATAATATTTCTTAACAAACAGCAGCATGGTCCTCGACTAAGGTTTATGTTGCGTCCTGAAATGTCATAAAGTTTGGTCAGCATGGCTCAGCATGGCGCAACATGACTCAGCATTACTCAACATTACTCAGCATTACTAAGCATTACTCAACATTACTCAGCATTACTAAGCATTACTCAGCATTAGTTTAAAAATTGCAGAGCAGAATCGCCAAGTCTCCCTACCTTCCCATCAACAGAGTTATCCATCCTGTGGTAACCTGATGAAGATCCTTGACATCTACCTAACTAATACACATAAATGTCTTCTAATCTAGGTTGTGTAGCTGTTACTCAGAGATCGCTATGAGTCTGGTGTTCAGGTAGGCCAGGCCGATAGGGCAATAGCCCAGGGTGATAGGGCAATGATAAGAGGGGTGTACTCTTCATGTGGATTAAAAGGAAAAACAGTTACCAGCCTCGGTTCTATTGTCAGAAGTGTCAGCTGAGTGTTTCGGGGGGGGGGGGGGCTTATAAAGTTGACAGTTGCTCGCTGAATACCCCCCCAGCAGACCACGCTCATGGCCCTGGACTCTCTTTCCCCATTCTCTTTTCTCTTCTGCTTCTGTCAGGGGGGTCAGGGGGATCAGGGGGGTCCGGGGTCAAAGGTTCACCGCTCTCGTTATAATAAAGTACTATTCTTGTAAATTGTCCTGATATCAATTTTTCTCTCACTTTTCCCATTCTGTTCCTCCCTGGCTGATTTATGCTTTGCCCTGTGTCATAACATTAGCTGCCCCCCCACACCAATTTTCTAAAATAATTACCTCAAATGTACTTTACAAGAAAATGCTAAACATGTTACTTTAAGTCATTAAGCCGCAACTGTGACTGACTTTTTTCTTAACCGTTTCTGACTAATTTAACCACATAATTGAGCTAATTATACATTTTTTAAAATCATTGCACCCATTCAATAGACTTGCTTTTAAAAGATGGAATGAAAATCAAACTATGTCAGACAAGAGCAATTATAATTTTTAGTCTCCAAACTGTGTACAATGGCTTTCCTGCTCGGATTAAATCCAAGAACTGTACTTCATTTCAAACTCACAGGATCTCAAACTCACTCATTTTAAAATCAATAACTTCCACTTTTTCCATCTATCGGTGCTTCCATGCTTGGGGATAAGTTCATTGCATCCAAATCGTAGTGATGGGGATCCTTCCCAGGAAAGGCAAGCCAAAAGATGGGGAAATCTTCGGACGGGATGTAGAGTCCTGGCAGGATGCTGCCACATGCTAACTCTGCACTGAACAGCTGGTGTGCAGCCTGGGGAAGGACAGCAGGGCCTCCAGAGGAAGCAAAGAGGCAGCGAGAGAGATCATCCCACAGCCATGAAGATACAGCGGCACTTTCACTCCAGCCCACAGCATTTAATCCCTAATCCACGATGCAATGAAAGTAAAACTGTGCAGTCAACGAAAAACTTTACTTACAATAAATGACTGCATTTTTCCTCCTTTGGAACGAGGGACACTCGGTCCAAAGTGACGTGACGTTCCTCCATATGTGTGACGAACGGTGCACAGCAGCCCCCAGGTTAAATCACGCTACGGTCAGATCGCCTTAAACTCGTCTCCCAGCGCTAGGTCACGGACCACAGGCGTACACGTGACCCATGTGACCAGGCGCGTTCCAACACGCAAGGCTTGTTTGTCGAGGGAAATGAGTGATTTGCACCCTGGGCTTGTTCTCCTTCGTGTTCTGAATACCCCTTGGGCGGAAGTGACCCCAGGGTCGGGGGGGTGGGGGGCGTGTTCAAAGCGCCCTCCCGCTCTGCCCAAGGTCATGCTGGGAAGTATTTAATAACTCTTTAATCCTTACTGCGGCAGAAACGATAACGCCTTTTTTTTTGTCTCTGAGAAAATTTACTTCTGTGTGAGATGTGCCTTGGGGCGGAAAAGCCACCTCTATTTCAGGACACCAAAAAAAAAAATGACACAACCATGCTGGCCAGGCTGAAGAAAGCCTGGAATTAGGGGATTTGGAATGTTCTGGATAATCCTGTTTTTTTTGGATGCCATGGACAGACTGCATTAAACTGTGGTCATTTCCACAGAGTGACTGGAGTGAGGTTTGCTGGACAGAGTGGGCGTGTCCTTACCTGGCCCCTCCCACCTCACGCTTCAGCACGTTGTATTCCTACATCCTGCCATGGCCTGGCATACTGACTGAACGCAGGGTTAAAAGAACTATTGCCAGTGAGAAGGTCAATATAAGGCGTATAAAGAAATAAAACAATTAAAAACAGGAAAGAGACAGCTTTGTTGGCATGCCTAGGAAAGCTTGCGCTGATTAATTTAAAGGCGTCTTCGCGCTGCTTTCAGTCACGGGGCATTTGTAGATAAAATTCTGCGTATAGGTTCTGCACAGTTTGATCTCCACGAACCTGCTTTAGAAATTATGTCATAAAATATTAGGGGAAATAAAAAAAGTTGATGTAACGTTTCTAAATCATATCAAAAGGTCCCCCCGAGGATGTTTTTACTATCTCTCTTATTTTTAGAGTGACTGCAAGGGCTGGCGGTAGAATCACGCTAGTGGCAGCCCTTAATCTTTGATGCTTATGTGAATGCAAAGATTGATTCAAATGTAAGGTAATAGAGGCAATTGGGGTGAATGGCATTGCTGCGCTACTTGGTAATAAAACTCAGTAGATTAACCTCCCATCTGCCATTGACAGAGCCACTGCCGGCCTCCAGGAGAATCTGGAATGTTCTTCCTAAGTGTTTAGTTGTGGAGAGACATTGAAGCTCAGAACCGGCCATCGGTTTGGAGCACCCTTTCTCACTTTGCAGTCTTGAAACCCGTTAGACTTGTGTGGCTAGTCTGGAGGTTAACCTGTGACAGCCCTGATGGTTCTGATTGGCCGAGCCAGGGGGGCGCTGTTTGCCAGTCCTGGCACACGGATGACTGTACCCTGCAGTCTCCCCTTGAGGGCTGTGTCCAGTTCCATCATGTGCCTCTCTCCGGATCCCGATATGGCGTTCCGAAATCCCCCAGCTCCCCAAGACAATATGCCCCTCCCCCTAAAGCAGGAACAATGGCGATGTTCAGAAACAAGTTGCAGCAGGGGTGTATACAGGGGCGGGGCCACATGGACACTGGCCCCAGCTGAAAGCTGATTGGCCCCCGGAGTGCCCCCACCCCTGTTACTGACCAATTCCAAGCATATCATTGGCTAATGATAAGGTTTGCCCATCTGCATGAATTATGCCCCCTGCTTTAAAAAATTCATATAATTGCCCCTGATCAGCAGCCCCAAGTTCCTACCCCATTATCTCCACCTCCTTCTCGTGCTGTTTCTGGACCTGCCACCCTCCCCTCCGCCAGTCTTCCCAGTGAGTTCTGAATGAGTCATTCTAACCGTAGCGTCTGGCCAATTATGCTGAAGTGCTTTTGACCTTTTCTGAGACTTCATTGATCTTGTGGCTTTACTTCCTCATATTTTTACATATTTTCTAAGTGTTAAGCAAACGAGGTAACTCAGTGATTCATTCTCTGTCCTTTGTACTTAATGTCTGGCTCACAGCTCACAGTGAATCCCTCCCCATCTGAACAGTAAACTCACCTAAACATTTACCAGAGAGTAATTGCTCTTAACCGTCCCAAGAAGCAAAGAGTCTCTTTCTGTGGCCAGCGCCGGACCACTGAGTTCCCATCGGCATCGATCTCTGCGGCTCCCTCCTTGATTATAGCCGGTAATTGGCTCGGCTGCATTCTCAGCAGCTGAAGGATCCACGTGATAATCAGTCACACACTGATCAGCTTTGGATGTTTATGGAAAAGGATGGAATGCCAGGATACACCACCTCTGTCCTCCACCCAACCTCCGCCCTCAACATCACTACATCATCCAGGCAGACATAACATGCGTGAAATACAGGGATGGATAATAAGAAATTGTATTGGTATTTGACATAGATATTTAGCATTTAAGCAATTTCTTCTGTAAAATTACTTACTATTAACCTGCTGTTTTTATTAACTTGCAGTGCACTGGCATCCTGCCTAGGATTGGCTCCAGGCTCCCTGCAATGGACGGATATTGTTATTATTTCCCAAACTTTAAATAACTTACATACTTTTGCGGTTTCGTTTTCCTTAAAGGACCAGCAGATACAACATTACAACCCAGGCAGGTATCGCTAAGAGCTGGCTGTAGACAGGAGATGACAGACAGAATGCGGGGTGGGGGTGGGGGCTATGGGGTCAACGTCCGTCCCCTTAATGGGCACAGTTCGGAAGATCCCAGCATTCCAGCTCTACTGGGTCCCATTAGCCACCCGCGGTCTCCCACGGGGTTCCGAGCCCTGCCAAGCTGGGGTGTCACATCGGGGGTCGTTCTGGCCCTTGCAATAGGCCCCCCCTTCTATTTTTACAAGGGCCTGAGCAGAGGAGCAGAGGATGCACGCACAGTCAGTTTTTATAATGGCCCATTGCATGCATGAGGTTTGAAACGAATACAGATAAAACGGAAATATTCCAGTGGACTATTTGCACGGTGAAGCCCATTTTGTGTTTGCGACTGTTGGCATTTTTAATTACGCGAGGCGGGGCGAGGCGCTCCGTTATTTCTAAAGAGTGGCGAATGGTGAAAAGGGCAAGCTTGGAGCTAAATGATTAGACCCGAGCTGCCAGCCTTTAAGACGATGAATGTCAGCCCTTAAAGACCACAGATGCTAGCTTGCCCTTGGACAGAGTTAATCAACTGTGGAATTTGTGAACTACAAATATGTCAGGCCTGAAAATCGCTGCCGTCCTAATGGACGGTTTGAAAAGGTTAAATCTGATTTTGGGGAAAAAAAAATGTCAACCGCTGCCTGAACGGTTCAGTGTGATGTAATGGGGAGGAATGTCTTGTTCCCACCTCGTCTCTCGACTCTGGTACAGTGCAGCTCGCTGTTCGTCATGGACGTTGGCCAGCTTGACAACCCCGGATGGTTGTCGTGGACGCAAGTATTTTTAGCCTGATCGTTGAGGGGCTTTTTTTTCAGTATGAAACGTTTGGTATGCGGCTCTTAACTCACTCACCTGTACCCCATAACGTTTGGCTCGTTATTGTGCTTGTGCTGCAGCCAAATTTCTAAGTGGAACAGCATATGCGTAATGTGATGGGATGGGAGACTGTTCCCAACTCGCTCGTATACCTTTTAGGTGCCGTCCAAAGTGAAGGGAAGGTAATACGTCCCAGTGATGGTGGCACGCCTTATAGATCATGTGCCCCGCGCAGGGATGCTCTACGAGGCAGCAAGCTGATCACTCCAATCGCAGAAGCCATCGGCAGAGTTGCCGATTAATGGTTCCCCTTTTAAACGTTTACGGGCCCGCGTGGCTGCGGGGGATGAAAAGAGCCTGACCCAATCATTTTTCGGCGATATAATATTTCATATTTTACTTCAGGAAAGATACGTTAATATCAGGGCAGTTTTAATTAAATAGGTCAAACTGAAATTAATTAAATTCCTTAATGGACTATATTTTTTAATGTATTCACTTTTTAATGAATATGTCCATCATATTGTTGCAAATTGAATGCAGAGCAGGCCACGGGTACCTAATTAATAATTAATAATTATGAGTTGGTTTATCATGGAAAGGTTTGATTGGGTTCAGCCTAGGGCATTTTGTCTGTGAAATGTAATTTAAGGTAGATCTTAGTGTGTGTGTGTGTGCCTGTGTGTGTCATAGTAGGTGTGGGAAAGGGGTAGGGCTTAAGGGAGGATCAGGCCACGAAAAGTGTCACCTGATAGGGGACGGTGGGGTGAGGGGCCCGGCCACTGATCATCCAATGAAGCCGGACATTAGGGCCGGGCTGCCAGCACAGTGCACTTCCACCAGTATCTGGGCTTCTCGTCTGCTTTGAAAACATCTGTAAAACGATACTATTTAACGGGTCGGTTTGTACTTAATGTCTGTCACTCGCTTGCTGCTGAAACATTACGTTTTATTTGGTTTGCCTTACTCATCCTGTGTGGTTACTTAATTGACTCCGTTGTGCCTCCTGATGCTCATCTGAATATACGATGAAATATGAATTATAAATACATTTTATATGGATAATATGCATATTAATGTTATGTAATACTTTATGTATTTTTGAAAAAAGTTTAAACACAGGTTCTGTCATGAAAGATTCATTCATTTTGTATGAAACAAGTATGGTTTGAATTTTTGTATTTATGTCACATTGACACATTATCCACTCTTTTACAGTTTTTTTGTATTTATCGCTAAGTCAATTATGGTTTCGGGGAAACTGAAAAATGTAAAATAAAACCCTTTCAAAAATATTATTCATACAGTGTGAGACGATCGTGATTTAAGAAGGAGGCTATTGGCGCCAAAGCCGATTGGCCGTTAAAATATTCCCATGAAGCGTCGAGAAGGACGGAGGATTGATGGATGAAGGTGCGGGGCAGGGGGCGCCGACGTGCTCTTCGGGAGGATTCCTGCTTCTCCACAGAAGTTCAGCAAACAGACGTGCGCTCTTTTTGTCAGCCTTCAGGATTTACGCGGTGAAAGTTGCAGAGGAGCACGCTCTCGAGATTCCGACCTTCGGGGTGTCATTCGAGGCGGCCGGCTCTCGTCACACGAGGGACATGGGAAGAGGGGGGAGAAAAACGGCTTAGTAAAACCAGATTTAACGGCAGAATGTGACGGCAGAGGCCATCCCTGCTCTTGACCCCACCCCCCCCTCCAAATACCCGAAACAGTGTCGCAAAATTCACGGTGGCCAGGTTGGGGGTTGGAGGTGTTGAATTATTCTCTCAACACAAAGGTAGCCTTGTGGCAAAGACCGTGACTGTCTTGGCCGGGACGTGCCTTATATATTACAGCCAGGTGCCTATACACACACATATCACCGTTCGTCATTTATACTTACATTTACGTCTCCCATCCGGGTGACGAAGGTTAGTTTTAGTCTGAAGGTCTTCCTCGGCTTGTATTGTGAAATAAGTGCATTGCGGCGTCGTAAATCGATGGCAGCGCAGAAGAGTGAGACCCTCGGCACCTCGCCGGCCCTGGGTGTGTCCGGGGCATCACGGGAAAAGGGACCAGCCACGGACATGCAGGACCGGTAAGGGTAAGCTACCCTGAAGCAGGTCTGGAGAGCATCCTCCAAAGCGCAGGGGGATGATGGCACATCCGGGGTCACGTTAGATAATGTATCCCTCCCACCAATTCCAACCTCTTAATTTTGTTCTAGGATGCAGTGGGGGGATGGGGGTGGGGGGGGGGCAGAGAAAAAAGATCAGAAAAAAGATCAGGTAAAAGCAGCTATTTCTATTGACGCAGAAGGACCTTGAGCTTTGAACCTCTAAGTGGTGGGCCTCTTCCACAAGACTCCCTGCTCACAGCCCAGAATGAAGCATATTAAGGGGCTTAATTGCATGGTGAGAGGCAGCCAAAGACTACCCGGCTGTGGGCAAATGATCCTTCAATTGTGCACCGCGGGGTGAGAAAGTGCCGGGGCGTGAGTCGGGAGGGTATCCGGACCATCCACCGCAGCTCGGATACGCTCAGCCGCACGGAAAACCATCCGCGCCTTCCTCTCCTGCCATCAATGTCCTCGCAGCACTGTGCAAGGAGAGAGAGTGGCACAGATGAATCTCATATGCTTCCCAGGTCTCTTTCCGTGTTGGCGTCGTCTAGATATTTCTGGATTCCAGATCAGCTTAACGTGCCCTTGTGCCGTGGAGCAGAGCCGCCCCTTTAACACTTTCATCCACGAAGCCCTCACTGGCAGACTGTGATTTGAGGCTGCTATATGTAAATACAAGCTGCTAACCATTGCATCCTTGGAAATGCACAGCAGAGAATGACCGAGTCTCAGCCAGCCTTCCAAGAATTACAGCCAAGGCAGTCCCACCTACGGAGTCGGAAACGGTGTCGGAAAACTGTCGGAAAAAATCACGATCTTTGTTTTTCCAAATTTTCCATACATGAATATTTTAAGATCATTTATAATGTCAATTCTGAGAAACAACAGTTTGTACTGAACGCGCTGATAACTTTCACTGATGTAAAATATGCATAATCAAATTTACACAAAACAAACCGCCTGCATGCTGGAATATGTCATATCTCTTCCAAATGTGCTTCAAATGTGTAACAAACCACACTTCACACTGTACTATATTTTTATACCAAACATGTCTTTCCCTTGCCTTACAGTGGACCTCTATTCACACCCATAAATCCACTTGTGTAAGAATTAGCACGTGCCGGATCAGATGAGTCAGTGTGGTGAATGCCCTTTTCTGAATGACTGTGATGAAGCCCTCTTCAAACAAATCAATAATAACATCTTTTAATGCTGGCACATTGAGTAAATACCACAGCGTTTTCCAGAAGTACATGCCACACCAAACAAACAATAAACATACGACGTGCCTCCCTGCTGTCCAGGCGAGCCTCGCATCGCTGGGTAAAGAGTGAGCGCCTGAGTGTGCTGAGAAAATAGAATGTCCTCAGAAAGATGACATGATTGAAAAAATGAATTGCTTCATGGATTGGACATCAAACCACTGACCCAGCCTCAGATCTCATTCCTGATTGGCCAGGTAGCTTCTCATTTGCAAAAAATCGCAGGGGGAATTCTGGTGCTGTACGGTTCAGTTAGGAATCACAGTACCACATCAGAGCTGCTGCCTCCGTGCCAGAGACGTCATATCGTATTTTCACAGGGCAGCGTGGCAGATCAGCCAGCCCCTCGATTTCCTCCCATCCCATCCTGTCTGTGTGAATCTCAGTGACATTCCTCTCCCCCGTCAGGTGCCCCGGGGTGAGGGCTGGGGCAGAGGTGCCAGACGCGCTCAGCCGGCGAGCAGGGTCCCATTAGGACACATTTCATCCCCCGTCTCGCCTGGCACATGGGTAGAATCGATGTGACCAGCATGGCTGAGAGTTGGCCTGGTGTCTTCCTCCACTGGGGGTCACTGCCCAAATGCCCACAGCCTGATGTTTATCCAGGAAAAAAATTCTGATCCTATTTCCTCAAAAAAATATTTATCTAACTTAAAATATTGCTCAAACATTACCAATAACTGATTTAAAGATTAAATAAAAACATTAATGTGAAACAGATAAAAATAAATGTCTATATTTATTTAAATCTATATAAATGACCTCTGCCAAAATATTCACATGAAATCACACACACACACACACACACGCACACACACACACACACACACACAGACACCCACACACACACCTTTTATGTATATAGGCTTATCTGTGATCCTGAAATGCTTTTCCCAGCACATTTTCCATCACTCTGCGAAGGCAACCTAAAGCTTTTATTTCACACAGAGCAGCAGAGAGCATTCTGGGAAGCACCGCAGAGATCAGCCTTTCTGAGACTCTGACAGCCCCTCAGCCTTTGTTACCATGAGTGGGTGGTGGGTAGCGAGAACTAGGGGAAAAACTAATAATTACTCTTCAATAATTGTTGTGCTTCGAAAACTATAAAGAAATAAACTTTCCAGGCAAGACTTTTCTTTCTGTGACAACAAAATGTCCGTCACAGTGCTTTCGACTTTCCCTCTTGTCTGTTCTCTGGGGAAAAAAAGTCCAACGGCCATTAATGGAACCTTAACCTTCCACCCAAATGTTGTTTGGGATTTCAAGGGCAGAGATATTTTCTTTTTCCAACTGTGGGCCTTTAAATGATTGACTCTGGCCGAAAGGGGGGGTCACCCAATGGCAGATTTTGATGGACTGCCCCCTCCTCTTCTCTGTTCCGAGGCTGTGCTAAGAAAGGAAGGATCTTTTTTTTCCCAGGTCCAGAGAGAGGCAGCTGAAAGGGCACTGCAAGCTTAACACTGTAATCTTTCCTGTAAGTGTTTGTTGCCTTTTCTGCTAGCCCCCCTTTCAACTTTAACCTCCCACCTCTTCCTGCATGGATCATCGTGAGTAATGCAGTGCAGCCTCTCAGGCGGAGGGGGGGTCTTGCTGTCCCCCATCTCAAAGTTAAACACTGACTTCTCCCAGACAGACCTCTAATGGGACTCTGTAAACACTCGCCATATCGCTTTGCTTTTCATAATTACCGTTTTAACAGCAGAATGGAGGGGAAATACACATGGCAGATTGTGTTTGACAACTTTGATTTAGTGGCCCTGTCGTCGCATGTCTTGGTTCATCACTTTGATTTTCCCCTTTCAGATAAAATGCTCGCTGGATATATCGTGGAGCACGGTGATACATACGCGGGGTACGGTGATACATACGCCGGGTACGGTGATACATACACGGGGCACGGTGATACATACGCGGGGTACGGTGATACATACGCCGGGTACAGTGATACATACGCCGGGTACGGTGATACATACACGGGGCACGGTGATACATACCTGAGCCTGGGTCTGATCGTCTGTGTTTATTCACGGCAAATCGGGGACGGGAAGGCAATACGGGACTTATGAATGAGCTCATTTGGCTGAAATCTGTGTCTGTCTGTGACATGAGGACAGTCCCTTGAGGATCGAGAAAACAACAGGCCAGAAAGCATGTATTTAGAACAAATAAATGTGAGAAAAACACTTACATTGACCTGTTTCATTTTTAAAACAACAAAAAATGATAACCCCAAACTATGGATCACATGCACAAAAATGTTTTAAATGATTTTGGGAGTATTCCGATTGAGTTCAATGCTTTCTGATGCTGTAATAAGCACAGGGTAAATGGTTATTTATGCTGATATTCTGTTTGCTTATCCATCACTGATTCAGGAGACTGTGCCATGCACTGTACCTGCTGTTCTGGACACGCACTGATGGGCCTGGTCCAAAGACAGGGCCCCCGGTAGCTGGAAGGAATGGCGTCTGCGGTCAGATTTATAACCAGAGATGTTGTGACTCCAAATACGAGCAGAGTTATTTAGTGGAAGCATTTGCAGGGGTGTCCATCCGTCCCAGAGTATCTCCGCCACGATCCCTATAGGGTTGGAGTTTCTCGCTGACTTTGAGAGGAAGACGGCTGACAGACAGACTGATTGGAAGGAATGGCTTTGTCAGATGACCTCCAGGCAGACTGCAGAAGAGCGTAATAATAATACCTCCAGTGGGAAGGAGAATTTGGGGGTTATATCAGCCAGGTTGGGGTGAATGCAGATTCCTCCCAGCTGATAGAATGCTAACTTTCTTGTAGATCGCAGTATGATGCAGCTTTGAGAGAATAATTAGGTAACACACATCCAGGGAATTTCCAAGTTCAAGGGTCAAGTTTATTGTCACGTGAACTTAATACAATGAGGCACTTACACAGGCGCCACACAAAGACTGCCAAATAAGAGCAAATTAAAGAATGACAGTGGGGAACAGCATCACACAACAAGCACACAGGAGCAGTAAGTGATGCTTATCTACAAATGACACAAAACATTGCATCATGATGCAAACTGTAAAAGAACAGTGGGGATAAAATGTAAGTGAGCTGTAAATGTCCAGAAGCTTCATCTACCGGACACAGAAGAATTTGCATTCCCTGTGGCTTTTTTGCTAGTACTGTTGATGTTTTTAAATGTGCCAGAACCTTTTTTTTAAGGAAAATAGGTAAAAATGTACGGTTTGACATTTGTATTCACGCTAAAGTGCGTCTGCCGAGCCTTTAAATCCCAGAAGCTGTGCCAAGTCTTCACACGCCGTTGAAAAACCACCCGCTTTTGCGATTCGCATGTCACACGCATTCCCCCGCAATTAAAAGCGGGACGTTCCCGGTACGAGCGGTGCCGCCGCGGCCCTGTCACGCGGCTGAACGCTGGCGAGCGGGCTGGCAATTAAAACATCACAGGTTTACAGCGGCACCCCGTAATAAACAGAAATCCACTTCGACGGCGGGTACATAATTATCATCAGGACACCTCGCGTGGATAATTGGAGATCCGAGTCAGAAGTCACTACGCGGAAGCCGTGACAAGCCTGGGCATGCCCGCCACACAGGCGCAACATTAGCGCGCGGGCCTGCTGCAGAGCAACACGGGCTGCAGAATAACAGTCGCATTTATCGATTATTTCCTTGTCATTCCATTGCAGAGTGTGGATCCACATGCATGACGTAGTTAGAGGGTAATATCCCTGCATGCTGTTCTTTCTCAACAGGTGGCAGCTGCGTTGGCTCAGCTGGATGCCGTCATCGGAACTGTGATGGCCGCTGACAGCTTGGGAGATGTTCTGGAGTCTCACGAAAGGTGAGCGTCAGGTGGCTCCACAGGTGGCACTGTCCCAGGCAGCTCCAACTCTGGAGTTTAATATGATGCCAGTTGCACAAGAACTGGAACTTTTTAGTTTTCCCACATCCGATCTTGCTCTCCTTTGAGAGGCAGTTACACATATTCATCTTGGACAGCAAAGCTTGTGGTCTCAGAGCAGGGTAAGTCATTTGTTCAGCACCCCTGGAGCATTTTATGGGGTTAAGGGCCTTGATAAGGGGCCCATTGGAGACATGACTATTCTACTGAGGTTGGGACTCAAACCTGCAACCTTCCGATCACAGGCACTAACCTCCTGGGCCCCACACCACCCTCCAAATGCACGTTCTTCCCGTTTTAGTCCCACTTATACCTTAACACCGCCGGCACTTTCGCCAGGGATCATCCCCTAGTCCCGCATCGCAGGAACCTCACAGCCACCCTCACGAGTTGTCCCCTGAATGGCGAAGTGCAACTTAATAAAACCCACAATGCACTCAAGCGACACAAAAACTCGATAGGGCGAGATTACCGAAGAGGGGAAACCCAATTGGCTGTTATAACTGGCGAGACAAATAAAACTGCGGGAACTTTGTCAAGCTGCGTATCGCAAAGCGTTTAAGACAACAAACACTGCTGTGCATGTTAGAAAGGAATTTCTTTGCAATCCTGTTTGCCATTTAAACAAAAAAAAAAACGCTCCATAGAGGGAACAAAGGAAGGAAAATGATGGAATTGACATTGCCTCCAGCAACCTTGCACACCAAAGCTTATAATTTGATCTCTTTTCTTAGAGTGCTTTTTTTTCTAAATAGCAATTAATCTAATTTAGGCTCTATTTTCCTTCTGAAGTGAAACAGAGAGTTTCTGTTTTGTTCACATTGGCTTGGGCTCCACAGCGCTTCCTAGCCATTAAAGGCCCAATTACTGTCACCTTCAGCTGAAGAGTGCTCCTTTTTTACAGGGAAACTGCCAGTCGGCACTAAGAGGAGTACCGTGTAATATGCATTAATTGCCCTGTTACACTGGTAATTACCCCTTTTTCAAACCCCTCAGTAAACTGTCATGCCCGGGCAAGACTGCCCTAAAACTGATTGCTCATTTGGGACCGACCCACGCAACAGGAGCCGAGTCGGGCCTTCGTCAATTATCTGCGGCACTGCTGACAGTCCCGGGCATCTCTAATCAACAGTCCGTCGCATCCGTAACTAACAATGAACCCATCTCCAACCAGCCCTCCCGCAGATCCGTAACCAGCAATCAGACCGATTTGTAACCAACAGGCCTACTGATACGTAGTCAGTGATCCTGTAACTCTGTAGGAAACCCTCCCATAGAAATGTCACAAACACGTGAGAGATCTATACCCGCCAAAGTCCTTCAACGAGATACAAATCTGTAATGGATAACACCTGAAATGCCAACTAAAACTCATGCAGACCCTTGATTGGCGGTTCTAGAGATCCGTTAGTGATGGACAAGTATCAGATCATTTCAGGGTAAGCTGCGTGATGTGCATCAAAGGCTGCATCTGGAAATCATATTTTCTCTGCCAGCAGTGGTACATCTGAAGAGCTTATCTTCTGAACTGTAAAGTCATGGTCAACAAATATGTAGATCGGTAGATTTTCTTCATATTGTACTGAGCTTAACAGGATAGCTTCAGTCTTTAATTAAACAGGAGGTTGTGTAAAATGATCCAGCATAACATTTAAAATTGCCCACTGTGGCCTCTTCTGGTCTCCTAATCATCCCCTAAATCTAATTGGTGGATTCTCTCCTGCCCCTTCACCACCTTAGCTACTACTGTGTGCTAAGCGTACTGGTGCAGAATGGCTGCTGTCGCATCATCCAGGTGGGGGCTACACAGTGATGATGGTTGAAGTAACTCCCCATTGGTTCCATGAAGCGCTTTGGGTGGCTCGAATAGCGTTGTACAAATTCAAAATTCATTCATTCATTCCGTATATAACCTCATTATACATGCTTTGTGTAAAGGCACCCCAATTATGTAATTTATTTTTCAGAAGACACAATAGTAAAGTTTCCACATTTATCTGGATCAGACTTGTCTGTAATGTAAAGCTGATGTGGGATCCGTCAGGTGACAGAACAATCCTAGTAGATTGGGTGACATTAAATTACGTGTGCCACTATCTTCCACACTGTGATATGAGTGTGATGTACATGAAGTCAACTGAGGGTTCCTCTTAATCTCCATAGTTAAATCTGTTTTCAAATTTTGAAGACGGTGGAATCAGCCTAGACTCTACATGAATCACCCTGCTTCAGATGCCAAAGGGTGCTGTCTCAGTCAGATTTTAGCTGTTCCAGCTTCTGCGCCTGATGGGTCCCATGTCAAAAACATCTCCATTCAGATTCACCATCCACCTCGCCTGCTGTACAGCCACACTGCTTTGCTCTATCAGCATACTTTGGTGATATTTTACATCAAATTGGTGAGGTTTCTATAGTCCTGAGATCATCTCTTTTCCTCAAACATTTCCATTAATATCTCCATAATAGCCAACCTCTGTATCAAGCTTCTCTTTTTATGTTCTCGTTCAGAAGAAATTAGAACATTAAACCAGACCAGGAATTTTGGGAGTCACACCAAAGGACCTGAGGTATGAAATTAAAAATATCTGGCCAGAGAACCCGAACTTAAAAATATTACAAATGTTAAAGGAAAAACATGTCTAAACCTCCATCGGCATGACAAAGTGGAATCACATATCATAAATGTTTTAATCTATTTTTCAGTTAAACATATACATAAAAATTCCTGGCCAAGCATTCGGGTCAAGAGAATAACTCCTTGTTGGAAAATTAATTTGATAGCCCTGGGTCTGCAAAAAAATATGTAATAGTGACACACTAAAATGTAGTATGGTAAAGTAATGTAATGTAAGTTAAACTGGGAAAGGTACTCTTTGGGGCTTTGGGGTTAAACTCAATCCTTCTGTGATGTTAATCTTCATTTTGAAGCAAATCTGTATGAATGTGCTTGAGAAAAGGCTGCTTGTGCCTTTTGTGTGTGTGTGTGTGTGTGTGTGTGTGTGTGTGTGTGTGTGTGTGTGTGTGTATGGTTATATGCATATTATATTACGTACCATTTTTTCAGTCCCCAGAAGGGGAAACTCAATTTTATAAAAATCAGTGACTGCAATTAAAAAACTAAAAATGCCAAAAGTCTTGTATTTTGTTTGGAATCTAATGGTTAAGGTTGGGGTTGGGTAGAGGTTAGGGTCGTCATTGTTGGGATTAGGGTGTTTCCCATAGAAACGAATGGATGGTCCCCACAAACGTGTGTGTGTGTGTATGTTTGTGTGTGTGTGTGTCAGACTTGTTGGCACTCCATATTTAATTTGATCTCCTTTTCGAAAATGACCCCCTGCTACGTGAGCTCTGAATCCCTCAGCGGGACAGGGGTTCCCGGCCAGAGCCCCTCCAGCTCCACAGCCTGTTTACTGCAGTGCAGACCTTCCCGCCGCCTGGCGCTGGTAGCCCGGGGGCACCATGAACATCGGGCGACCCAGAGCAGGCCCCCACACACCCCGGATAGTGTTACAGTCAGAACTGCTGCTGATTACGGCTGGGGTGAGGCAGAACTTGTCACAAATTGGAAACATATTAGCAGCCAAAGTTAAAGGCAGGATTAGTCTAGGTTTCGCCAAGGTAGAGCAAAGAAAAATTGTAGGCAGTTTACAGGGATATGGTTTCACCCCCTGGAGAGTGCTTAATCATTGGCAAGCCGGCCGTGAGACCACAATATCACGTTAACAGCCCCGGTATCCCCTTGACACTGTTGTTCTGTCTGTCCTGGCCAATCCGAGGGCTTCCCTTGCCAATGTCAGCTTAATTTCATGATTACGGCTCCAAGCGAGGGTAATTTATCACTGGGGAAAGCCCAGCGTTAGGGGCCGTTTACACGCTGATGGAAGAAAAACTTTATTAAGGGCGTCCAGTGAGCGTTAATGAAGTGTCTCGGTGCAGATAATTTTCATAGAACTGGGCTAAGCCATAAAAGAACGTTACCCCCTCAATGCAGAAGATATTGTCGAACAATTAAATATTTTACTTAGTGTCCTTTAATCTGAAGTCATTTTTGCATGTTTGAAAAGTTTTTTGTTAATTGAGAGAAAGGTGATGCATCTTCAGTCTAACATAAAATTACCTGCCTATTTTAGGGATATAAAAAAATTCTTTTTTGACACCCACACATATTCCCCAGTGTAGCAGGATCAGCGTGCTGTTGTACATACACAGGAGAGCACATAATGAGTAAGCTTGGTGAACTTCCATGAGGACCCCAGGGTGACATGGGTAGGGGGGCCCTAAGTGGGCCATTTGAGCTCTTTTTTGGAGCTGAAAGAGAAATGACAGGGAATGAATGGAACATCAATAATATGCTAATCAAAGCAAGGGAGTGGCAGCGGTAGAACTTACTGATCAGGGTGGGGGCGGTAAAACTCGCCGATTGGAGGCAGGGGGGTATCACACCGTGGATCAATAAGATAAATTTAAGTAGTTTAACTGTCCCACTTGTGCCGTGGCCCTAGGCTGTAGCTTAGGATGACCTCTGCTTTGCACCATCTATGAGGCTAAGGTCAGTATTGAATTTTTGCATACGTTCATTTAATTGTGTTTTCATTTTTGTCTGTTTATCTACCATTCTAGTGGGACAGTATCAAACACACGGGAGATGTAATGTTAGTCTTCTAGCATTCTAGATCTTTCTCGCATTTTCTTCTTCTGTTGGGCTACTATGTGGCACTTCCCTTGGCAGTAAAACAACCAGTAACCCACCACTAGACTCCAGTGTGAAAATTAAGCTAGGTAGCATGACGTCTCAAAGTCGGAATAGTCCATTACGATTGGGATGGGGGATAACTTTGTCTATCCTGAAAACTGTGGATAAAAATGCCAAAAACAGACATGTGACTATAATTTAAACAATCGTATTATCTTATATCCATAAATGTAACTTCTGGAAATTCTGTCTTCATGGCTTTCAGGGGCCCCAGGTGGTTGCCTATGCCCGCCTTACAGTACGTCCACCTCTGGGTGAACTAGTGCATAGGACTACGCAGCAGACATTCGCAGAGCCAAACCACAAGAAGACCATGTTTAGACCACAATGAATTCTACCACTATGTGTGTGTCCATGTGGGAAGAGAAGGTGGTCCAGCTACAATGTTTCCCTAAGAAGAAGCTTTTTTGCGTGCACAAACTAACCATAGCCATTAAGCACATAGCATTAGTTGTTAATGAAAGTTTAATAAAAGGTTCATTTCTGAGCCGTCGTGTGATTCGTTTTTTTCTCCGGAGATGTTTGATTTTGGTTTCGATTAGCTGATGGATGGCTGACGTATGGCCCGGTGGACACCAAGGACAGCCCCCCTCCCCCTGCAAATAGCTTAATCCCCCTTTTAATCTCGCAGGCTTCAGATGTTCCATACAAACGCTTGTGGATTTCCTCCCCTTACCTACACAGGGTGGGGGTCAGGGGGGCAGGGGAAGGCACCACATCCTATTTCACCATCTCATTGGGGAAACGGGGCACACAAAGTGTCAAGGAGAATGGCTGGCTGCAGTGGGAGGATTATTACCCTTTAAATGCTGTATCTCCCTGGTAATTATGGTGCCAAGTTGGTGTTCATTTAGGCTACCAGTCACTGATTATTCACTCAGCGTGTTTGTCTTTGACATACCTGAGCAGCTTCAGGCGTATCCATGGCGATTTAAAGTGCCAGTCCGCATCTAATAACTGCCTGTCTGTGCCATCCCTGGGTCTGATGGTTCAGTTCCCTTTCTCCCTGCATTATTTATGGACTGGCTTGTTTGTCTGGTTACAGTCACCGGGGTCTGGTCCAGCAGAGAGCGTCCCTAGTCACGTCCTTCAAGCACAGTGTGTAAATATGGAATCCAGGGGGCCGCTCTGTTATCGGGACGACGCTGTAAAGCACCGAGCCAGGACCCTCGGAGGAGCCACGCAGGTGTCATCCTGGGAACAGACCCTGGGCCGGGCCTTGAAACGGGCCGCTGTCGTAAACATCCATTAATCACCGGCCCGGGAGCATGGCCAGACGGGGCGGGGGCAGGGCACGGGTGGGGGGAGTGGGGGTGACATTGGCGGGGACCTCAATGTTACAGCACAGCACAGCACACACACTCATGTACACACACACTTCATCAGTGTCGGAGAGGCAGTGCCGGCTGGCTCCCTGGTCCGGCGGGGGGGGGACGGTGAGAAGCGCGGGCTAGCTAAACATTTACTGAGAGGCTCTCCAGCACAGCGCTCGCTCCTGAAGAGTGGCCAGTGGGACAATGAGGTCTCTGTCACAGGCTCACGGAGGACATGGACACCCTAAATGATGACACACGCAGCCTCTCAGACCCGGTCACCTGGCCATGTGCTCCCCCAATGGCCGCTGCTGCTTTTCACTAAAATCCCAGCCTCAGCCGGACACTGGGACCAGTATGCTGCCAAACAGCACAGACGCCTCCCACCTAGTCATGTCCACCCCCACATTTCACCCCCCCAGCCTAATCCAGGCGTACATACCCTTGTGTAGCAGCAAGGGGAGAGTTTAACCCCTTTCCAAACGGATCCCATGTAAATGTTTAGATTTGGTTTCCATAACATTTCCATAAAAAGCACACAGGCTCAAAGGGTCCTGATCTCCAAATGCTTTTTTTTTTTTTTTAACTAGCCCAAGGCCCGGACTGGCCCGGCAACGCGTGACTTTGGAGTGAACTTGCCCCGCGCACAGCAGGGGGAGACGGGAGGCCGTAAATCACAGCAAGGAGGAGAAAGCAGAGCTGAAATTTAGGGGGGCAGATACTGGTTCAGTCCGGCCCACCAGAAGGACGAGGGGGAGGTGGGAGATATCCGCGCCATGCAGTTTTAGCTTCTTGTGGGTTAGGTGTTGAGTGCCCAGAAGTCCGATTAACCCCCCCGGCAGCAATGGTTTGGCCCGTAGTCCGGTGCCGCGTTTCCCGGGGGCTCTGGCGAACAGCTGTGTCACGAGGCCCATTCCCAGGTATGGGCCGAGCTGGCGGATGGAAGGGCCTCCGTTGCGGCCACTATCTCCTACCGGTGATGGCGGTCATGGCCACGGAGACAGCGGTCATCACCACGGAGACAGCAGTGAGGGATATCGAGCCATGCTAAGAATAGTGGCCGGAGGAAACCTTAAAAAGGGTACGGGGGTGGGGCACGTGTAAGAAAATCAGAAAAGTGTCATTGTGAAGGGGAGTGTGTTCTCAGCCCGGAATGGGGCAGGGCAGGGCAGCCACAGGCAGAAAGGTGCTATAAAACTGGCATAATAGCATAATAGGCTTTTTTTGTTGTTTTTATCCAACAATGCCTATTATTTTGCAATTATTATTTGCAGTGGTGGTATTTGTAGTATTTGTAGAATGCCTTAGGGTTCCCGTGATCGGAAGGTCGCTGGTTCAAATCATGTGTCGGCAGAGTGATTTCACCATCGGGCCCTTGATAACGGCCCTTAGCCCCCCAACTGCCCCAGAGCCTGGCTGACCCTGCTTTTCAAATAATATATGGCAAGTCGGATAAAAACAACAAAAAAATTGTATTATTCATATTCACTTCTGCATCTAATGAACTATCTATAAAGTAGGCTTATGTGTGCCCCGCTGGTGCATGTGTGTCAGCACCTTGACTGGGGGATCCACACGGCACCCGCACTTTGCGGCATGTGGATTCACAGCTTTACTTGCAGCGAGGAAAGGGCTCTTCAGAAATACATCGCAAACTCAGAGACCCCTGACTCGACCCCCAGCTCGCGCGCGATTGGCTGGCCGGCCCGTTTATAGAGGTTACAAGGTCAGACAGGTGATGATAGACATGAGGGGGCAACAGCTGCATGCTCACTCTAACGGTGCAGAGGGTCACCGGCGGGAAGGAGGAAATTCAAGCCGGCCCCTTTATATATTAATGCATCAGCATTCATTTTTGAGGACCATCATTATTTCATATTCTTTATCAAATTTGGTCCAAGCGCTTAGGCACTAATCCTCCGGTGGGGCTGCCGCCGAGAGACAGTGTAAGCAGGTGTTTTGCTCCCCTCTCCCTGTTCCTTCCATGCCCACGCCCCAAACCGAGCCCTACATACATCACGCTGATCACAAGACTCCTTTTTTCTGAAATATGTGATGTCGATCCTTGTGGAAAAAGACAACAGCGGTCAAAGGGAGGTGGTAACCAGTGAGATGCAGAGATCCCAGAGGTCCAGCCCGGGTCCCTCTGCCAGCGCTGGGAAATCATTGAGCCGGAAGCTACGCTGGTCCCTCTTCCCCTTCCCCACGGCTGTAAGCTTCCTGAAACTTCTACTGTTCCCAGCTTGCTGGAGGACACCATTGTTGCGCGTCCTGGGGTCAGACCGGAAGCAATCTGCTCGGCGGGTGCGCTGTGAACTCGACACGACCCCCTGCAGGCCGAGGTCAGGCTAATTACCTTCCTGCGAAAGAAACACCTTCCCCCTGCGCACTGCCGCATACCGAGCGCCAGGCTGGATCAGATCGACCCAATAACCGTGTATTTATACAGCTGTTATTCCGTCACAGAGCACAAGCTCTCGTCATTTACTGTTTGCAGTCTCCGCAGTTAAAATGCTCCCCTGTGGCCAAATGCAGGCGTGTTATTGTCATGCAGTGGAGCAAATGCCCCTGTTTTATTCCTGACCCAGTGCACGGCGTTCCTATCAGGGAATTCCGGGGCCAGAGTGGAATCCCCACCATCGCTGCCACAGTACCTTGTAAAGACTGGAGTTCACAGCCTCGCCTGACTTTATAACGCCGCCCCAACACAGCCTAATGGGATAAACACGGGGCGGCCAGGGGCCCGAGGCCAGCAGCGCGTTAAATGTACTCAGTGCCACTCACTGATGGGCCAACAGGGGGCCGTTCCCCAAAAAGGAGGGGGGCATTCCACTAGAGGAGGAAAGGAATAAAGAACAGACAGGCTGTAATAAATTTCAAGCACCACGCAAACAGATTTTTGGCTGAGAGAGCTGTAATGACGACCGGTCTCTCTGTCCTCCACCTTCATACCAGCAATTCCATGGCAGCCGACCGGCATGTTGTATGTTTGAATCCCCAAAGAGGTGCATCGCTGCAAAACACTTTCAGCTGCGTACACAAATAGAGAAGCTTAAAATGTGAAGCGCTTGAAGATGAGAGCAGTGTAAATAAAGCAGGGTGATGCGGAGCTGGGCAGCAGGGGGCAGAGTGTCTGTGGGCGCAGGTCAGGGTAGGACGAGCTCACGGCAGCATTGATCCCTCCCCCCTCCCCATTTTAACACCCAAAACTTCCACAAGGCTGTGTTTTTGACTCACCTTTCTTTCTATTTTTGAGCGTGACTTTACTTCAGAGGCCGGTGTGATCCGCTCGCTTGTCCTGCTTCATCAGCAGTACGTCAACGCCTGATTTACCATCTTTACCACTCCTGACCCATATAAAAAAAGCACGGTCGGTCACAGGCTAGTCCAGGTCAGGCCTAGTTATCAGAATTCGGATAAGTACCTGTGATCTTGGCAGCCACCCCCCAATCCGTGGCCCCCGAGAAGACAGCATGCCAAAAAAAGAGATGCGTCCAGAACCAGCAGCAGGATGAATAAAGCAGTTAGCGTGGATACGGAGCCCCACTTGGACCCGGTGCCTTCCTGTGATTGTTTTCCACCATGGCTGTTACACAAAGACTAGCTGGGGCTGACCCCAGGCCCAGAGCACCCGCACACGCTGCCAAACGTGCACGCCTGTTCTCAGAGCACGATCAAAGGGAGGGTGGGATTTCCACGTGACCAGTAAAAATAAAAACGGGACCCTCTCATTATTTCCCGGGATGGCGGCACATTCCTTGCGCCATGCCCCCTGTGCTGCCCCCCCACCCCCGCCCGGCACATTGTTCTTGTCACGGTGATGAACCCACGTGCTTCCATAATAAGCCTTTGTGTCCCGAGTGCTCATATCCTGCCGGTAGGATTCCCACCGCGGTCGATGCGTAATCCGATATCGCACTCGGAAGGTTCCCTCTTGGGGTGGCGAGCACAAAAACAGGGCCGGTTTTTACCGGAGCGTCACTGGCAGAACGTGCCAAACAAGGCAGAAAGGACCGTGTCCGTTTTGAACAAAATCAGTGATGTTCGAAGCAAAGAACTCTGGGAAAGTTAGAGGGTCCCTGAAAGTCCTCTAAAGACTTTGAAACCTGTTTTTGTTTTTTTTTTGGTTGTTTTGTGCCATAACAAACCAGTGTTGGTGTATGTGTTTTTCCAGTAGGGTCTGTTAACATTACTGAGAGACCCCACTTTGACCAGGTCCCTGCCTGTGTGCTGAACTCAGTTCCACGACTCTTTCCTCAATTCACACTATCACTGCCCGCCCCAGCCGCCTCGCGTTCCCCCAGATCACCTTGTGCTCAAATCCATCACTCCTGTAGTTACAGAAACGGTGGAAACCTGAGCTGGAGTAGGAAGACCAGAGCGGGAAGGCCACAGGCTGGCTGTGTCCGTGCCCACAGATCACAGACGACCTCGGTCGTCAGAGCATGACCTCAGCAACCACCCCCACCCCCCCACCCAGAACAAGGATGAACCATTTTTGGCGGCTTGTTCTGGAAGCAGAGACTTTGACTAGACTAGACTAAGGGGTCTCTATATAGGGGCCGCAGTTAAAGAAAAGGTGGATGATGAACTCATTCTGTGCTGCTATTCAGAATAATGAAGGAACATGGTTTGCAAGTGGAGAACTGCAGTGTCCATTATGGGAATTGCTCTTGTACCCTTAAGGGAAGTTCGGAAAGTGTTCAGCTGCATTAAGGGTAAACTGTAGGATGCCTGTGTCGTGCTGGAAGCTTGTATGGTGATGTATCGGCATGGCAACAAAAAACAAAAAAACACTCTCAGGTGGGGGTGTCACTGTCACAAAGGTCAGACTCCAGTTGGCATTTAGACCTGACGGATGCAACCCAGATTCCGGGGTGCCTGTAGTTCTTGTCTGCCCAGCCCCCCCCCCCCCACCAATACACACTCAGCACCACCCCTGCCTGCATTGTTGTGACACCCTAGAAATGTGATTATAATGATGCGTTAGACTGAGAGAAGCCCCACACATTGCTCTGGGGGAGTACTTGGCGGGGGCTCTCCTGATTAGTTCTGGTGTTGATACCAGAGACCTGATGTTCCTGGGGCGGGGGGCTCACTACTCCATACGTCGGAAGGGCGGGGTCATGGCCACAGCGCCCTTCCGGCACGTTCCAGACACGATGCATCTCCAGTCCTTTCACGGGGCCCAGCAACAACTGTACAGACACGGCGCAGCCAGACAAACCAACCCTTGTGTTCTAATTATCTGCTGGATGAGCCCTCCCCCTGTAAGGTGTGATACTCATAATGAGGACAGATCTCGCGTGATTTTCCTCCCAAAAGATTTGTATTATTGTTGGTGACCGTAACTGACTAAATGGAGAGCACTATACTTAGTCTCTATGCCAAGATTGTAATTATTACTTTGTGGGGACCACCTTTCCCCACAATGTGACAAAAACCTGTAACTTTCTGTCTTGTAGGGACATTTTTTAGGTCCCCGAAAGGATAAGCTCAATTTTGTATAAATCTGTGAATGCTAGCAAAAAAAACTAAAAATGGCTAAAGTCTTGTATTGTGTTTGGTTACTTATGGCTAAGGGTTAGGGCTGGCTAGGGGTTAAGGTTGTCATAGTTGGGATTAGGGTTTTTCCCATAGAAATGCATGGACGGTCACCACAATGATATGAGTACAGGTGTGTGTGTGTGTGTGAGAGAGAGAGAGAGAGAGACAGACAGACAGAAAGCAAAGCCGGCAGTACTGTAAATGACTGCACTCTGCACTTTATCATGTAGTAAATGTGAAATCTCATAGAAAAGCAACAATATCCCCCAACCAAGTCTCTCCGCTGGAGACCCAAAAAAAAACAACTTCTGGGGCAGAGTGGAGGGTCTGGAAAGGTGCTGCAGTGACGGGGGCGAACAGTCAGCGTGGTTGGGCAGGTCATTCCAAAATCCTAAGCGTGGCTGCCTGTGGCCGTTGCCAGCCCAGGCTATAGGTCAGGGTTTACCGGTGCAGCAATGTACATCGGGTCAGGCGGTTCAGGTCGGCCCAACGAACAGAAAGTTCCAGTTCTGATGTTTGTGGCCAGATCCAGCTGGGGGGCCTTACGTGTATAATGTGCAGATCAAACAGGTGTGGAAAGCTCATCCTAAGAGATTCCCAGGCACAGCGCTCCGTCCGGAGTCCTAATCCATGGCCACTCGTAAAGCTGCTGTTTGTACCTTTTATTTGGCAGATTATATACCCAGAATAGTTCACAGGATGTTGCACTGTTATAAAATTGTTGCACAGTTTCTTTGAACCTCACAATTAATCTTATTACTGTCGATAGCTGTATTTCTGTTTTGATTAGTATAAAATGAGCAAATATGGCATTTTTACTTTATTTTTTAATAAAATAAAAATATTATCTGGAACAAGTACCTGACTTCGGAAAACCACACAGGTACTGACGCTTCACAATCACCACAAAATCACTCCTTGAAGTACAGCACATGCGAACAGTGTATCTCTAATTAAAAGCTTACGTACAGAAGATATATTTTACGTCTTTAGCAAAATGGGACATCCGCACTCGCACTTGAAAGGACAAATCCTGAGCGACGCCCGTGTCCGCCACTTAACTATTTTGAATCTATTAGTTTGGGACCGGTATTGGAAACTCTGCAAAACTCTACAGAACCCACAAAAAACATCCTCGTCTCCCTGTAAGAAACGTTAAGCTGGAAGACCAGCAGTGATATTTAATAAATGAATGTATGTTGAAATCGAAAAGCCAAGTCATTACTTTAACTAGGGCTTTCGTTTGAAATGGGCGCAGCTCTCAAGGCTAAAAAGCTAGTAAATAAACAGCAAAAATAAACACATAAATATATAATAAAACATATTTTAAAACCTCTCCCTGTGAACAGAGCGGGGCTTTTTTGTAGCGGTAGTAAATTGCCTCTGACGCGTGGGGCCTTGGAAATATATTCAGAGGTAACGTCCTCTGCTTAGATACTCTCCTTCTCTGAAGTAAACTGTCCCTTTTCCCATGTCAGAACAAACAGTGCTGGAGACTGCTTCCAAAATAATATTTTAAAAAGGCTGTTTAATGAGATCCTTCCATTAATTAGGCAATAGCTGGATAATTTCAGCGTTACCGTATCAATATCGTTAAAACGATTAAAAATAAATCGGATTTATGTCGTTTTGATTGCGGAATCAAGTGACTCAAATAAAGACTATTATTTTGCTATTGTGTGAAATATTTGCCCGCGCTTATTAATTAGCCTAATTAAGCTACCTGTATTTAGATCATAATAAATGTAGAGACAGATAAACGCTCATTGGGCGTGGGAGCTAGTTTTGCGAACATAGCGTGTGAATATACCCCCTGCCCTCTCTGTTCCCGATGTGGGCCACAATCACTTTCTTTGGGAAAATAAGGAGTGGTTTAACCGCCATTTGAGACGATAATGGTTAGTGATCCCATTCTTTCAGTCATAATCTTCAAGTAGTTCAAGATTAATGACAGGAGATTAATGACCGTGAGTGTGCCGCTTCATTCTGAAAGAGACTTACGAGTCCAAGACAGTGGCAATATTGTTACCCTTCTTATGGTTATTATATATATATATATATATAGAGGTGTGTGTGTAATTTTGAATTTGTTTTGGGTGGGGGGATAACAATAATATATGCTGTTCACTGTGATAGGAAAGAAAGATATAATAGTTTAAATACAATTTTATGTAAAGCAAATTAAACTCCCTCGCTGCATTTGTACTGCAACCTTAATGCAACGTACGCTTCAATAATGCGTTTCAGTAATGCAACGGTATGTTTATGAATCGTGTGTTACCTGGGTGGACACATCGCGAAAAATGCATTATCATTGCCTACATTTGTTTTATGCGTAAAACGTGTTGCAGAATTGACTTTTGCCAACTAACCATCTTTGAATTTCATTTTGTATATAATATCACAAATACATACAAAAACATACTATTCGAACATAAAAAGACAAATAAATAATTCGGGCGTATTCCGTTATAATTATCTCCCAGAAGGGGTCGCCAGGGCTTTGCGCGTCGGCGCTGCGGTTCCGTGAAACCTCCTCACACACTGCCGCGCGGCTTCTTGTCTCTGCCACAGCGCTTCCTACTCACGCCGTTAGTTTCTGCGAAACGCTTCACTTTATCGCCCTAAGATACCAACACATTTGTAACATTTTGTTCGGCTAAATGAAGAATCATTATTATTGCAAATAACGTTACATTAATCAATGCTAATTGGAAAGCAGAAGGATAAACATTTTTTTTTCCTTTTCGTTCCGCTGATCCAAGCAGGATTTATTTGCTCGTCGCCAAGTCTTCGCTCTCTGCAGTTATCTTTTCGTAAAAGGAAAACAGTCAAATGTCTTCACCCTTTTAGCCAATCTTATGCTCCCAATTAGCAGGAAAACCCTAAAGAAAAATCATGAAGTCCTCTAGCGCATAGGTGCTAATTAAATCTCAGCGGATTAAAATAGAAAAGCGAGGGTCCTTGATGCTTGACTTAGTTAACTTTTATTTATACGTCCCTATACATATATATTTCATAACACGGGCACTGACCATATCAATTCTTCGTGACAAATTCTGCGCCCTTTGGGGATGTGATTAACTAATTAGAAATTTTACATCATGACGTTTTAGGGAAAAACCTGTCACTTGGGTTTAGAGAGAGCGGTACCGATGGAGTGTGAAGAACTCGTCCCTGATTTATAAAAGCGATCAAGCAGAAAAAAACTCCTCAAAATTAGCCTCTTAGTTATGAATATGATTTTTCCCACCAGAACAGAAAATCACTTCGTCAGTTTAACCTTTCCAGCAAGAGACGTTTGTTTGTCTTTACACTCCGCTATACATTAATCCGCTATTCTGTCCAGGCTTCATTGTAAACCATAATTTGTGTGTATTTAATCCAACCATGAAATATCTGTTTTATATATCGCCCCTTTATGTTCAAGTAGCCCAACTGCTACATTTATTTCTTTTTTTCTATTGTTTCCTGCAGCCTTGTCTAATAATAACAAACTTAAATAGACATTTAATTAAACTAATGCAAAGTTTCATCGATATTATTATCATTACTATTAGCTTGAAAACTTTGAGCATGACAACGTAAATTAATGGCATTTTAAGAGAAATGGAAATTGTGAAAAGTAAAATTATGTCCATTGTTATGACGCAACAATCTTTAACCGCGATTTGCACATTTTCTATGTGCAAAAACACGCAGTCCTAATGTTTATATTAATTTGTGAAATATTATAATATTAGAACATTAACTCCCGTGGGCTCAGTCATATCAACAAACATAAATACGTTCTGGCAGCGAGTACTATGGGGAATTAAGAGACAGAGTTAGTAACATATCTGCGGGACATAAATTGTTGACATGCAAAAGTGCTTATATATAGGCTACCGCGTGGTCAAACGCTGCACATCCAGCGCTTAAAGAATAATTCGTCTTCTTTGCTGACCAAAGACGCATGGCTATCTCTGCTGACTTAGAAATTCCAAATAATTCGCAATATTCAGTAAAGTGGCCGCGATAAACTTACAGTTATAGTTAAACTTATAGTTAAAACGTGTTGTTAAAAAACATCATCAAAATGCTGAGATATTTTATTTTGTATTATTATTATTATTATTATTATTATTATTATTATTATTGTTGTTGTTGTTGTTGTTGTTGACGTTATTATTATTATTATTATTATTATTATTATTATTATTATTATTAAATAAACTGATGTTAGGTTAATTTATACCATTTAAATTGAAATCGGGCTAACTGTTAGTTCTCCTTGGTGAGTCTGCGTTTTGTATAGCATCTATTTTGAGACATAAATTATAAATTTAAAGCCGCAATATTTTCTGACAGGACCTTGAAAGAACATATCAGGCATCTAATCCACAGCCTAATAACCCACCAGTCAAACACATCTAATTCTGCAGCATATATGTTTGAATGTTGAAAATCATCCGCTATAGGCAGATTATTTGCCGTATTCCACTCTCTCCTTTTTAAACGTATCTGTTTTTTTTTTTTAAAAAAGCAGGCATGTAGAAGCCTTTTCGGGTGTGTGTAATAAAAGATTTTCCCGTTCCTTTATTGATCACTCACTCTGCGCTAATGTAATTATACTCATCAATAGGAGACTACGGTGAGACTCGTTATGTGGCTGACATTGATAAATGATCACCAAAATGTGGCCTTTTCTTCCTCGGTTCCCCGCTTTGGACCCTTTCCCATACACAGAGTAGTCATAGAAACACCTTATAGCTAGACTAATAGGAGATTGTTTAAAAAGAAACAATTAATAAAGAAAACATTATTAAGATAGAAAAATATTTTCCAGATAGCGGTCTCAAAAGACTAGTACTCCCGCAACACACACGCGCGCACACACACACACACGTGAGCGCGCATTTCTATAACACTCTTTTCACATTTATTTTTGTTTGATCCTGTACCAGGTTTTCGTTGAAAATGTATTATATTTATGTTATTTTTCAGAAGAGAAGGTTTCCAGAACAGATTAAATAATACGTTGCCTTTTTACAGAACAGTCGACAAAACGTTTGATATAGATTTGTTTACCGATGTAAAGTTAAAATCGGACTTTTTCTTAAAAAAAATATATAGACTATACTGAAAAGATTGAGAAAGCAACGTGTGTTCCGTGGTGCATTCCATTCTCTGTTCCTGCAGCTGGACCCAAAGTATCTTTGACAGAGAGGGGGTGAGAGGGGTGGAGCTGTTTAGCTCGGCAGCTTCATCCATCATTCCTGTCAGACCGCATCGGAAAAGAGAAGCGGCAAAGGCAATCTCCCGCCTTTCTCTACGGGGAAAACAGATAGATAAATAAATAAATAAAAATCAATTTCCCTCTGCGCTATAATTCATAGCACAGCATCTTCCGTTCAACGAAGGATCTCCACATAAACGGAGCATCTCTGTTTTATGTAAACAAAACTAACGGCAAAAGGTGTTCATATACGTATAAAAACAAACATATGTGTATAACACACACAGGCACACACACATACACACATATGATCTTTATAACGAAAAAGCTGACGAACAACATCCACATAAAATTAGCAAATGTGAAGATTTTTCATATTAATACGTTACGGCTTACATAATATAAAGCATTTTTATTAAGATATTGCTAAAATTTCGGGTTTAATAATAATAAAACGACTCTCTAGTCTTTTGTTTAAATAGGTAGAAGTTGTTTATCAAACACTCTACGCCTAACGAACATGGCAAAAAAAGGGGTTTTTTTTTCGTTTTGTTTTCCCCCGAGATTTTAATCACAGCACAGAAGCACAGAACTCCTAAGTTCCACAGAATAATTACAAAGAGTACCATTTGGTTTGCTTTTCTTCCTTTACTACCCGAATATTTTTGAACACTCGTGTGCTCATTAATAGGGTTTACATTATTCCAAACGTATTACTCACGTGTAAAATGCGGCAATAAAGTAACCACGAAATTTGCGCTGCTATAATCGAAGAGGAGTAATTTGTGTCGTGCATGCAGAATTAAAGCAAGCTTTACCGCATCGCTAAAATAGCACGAGAAGTGTTCCACAATTCGGACAACACTTATTTTTCTGTTAAATTGATGGCAACGAACAATCGCGCTGAATATTCTCTTATTGCCAGTTTTCACTAGGAAAACAATATCCATAGTGTAAAATACTTTATTATTATGAGTATTTATACTCATAATAATTCGTTGTCAATCGAAACATACATTTCGTTACAGAATGGCATTTGAATTGAATAGAAATGAAAGAGTACATAGCATAAATCTAATGAAATATTCATATAAGCACTAGAACACTAATAATAAAATAAACAAATAAAAATAAATAATAATGAATATTGCCGGCGGCCTGGGAAAAAAGTGAATGAAAAATGGGAAGAGTTCTGGATTTAGACTTCAAGGGCCGCGGGCAAACACGGCCAAAAAGCAATCCAATGCGTTATAGGAAACCACAGCGCAAGTAAGTCTTCACCAGCAGGTGTCACTGTAGAGCGTTAGAACTCAAGGAGTGCAGGCATTTGATCATAACAGCATTCAGTCTGAAAGTGATTAGGCTATACTGAGCGCAGTACTAGTCTTTTGTTTAAAATCTTTTTTTTTTCTTCAAAAAAAACAGAAAAAATAATCCGGAAGGGCAGCAACACTCCATCTGTACATCTGTGTCTTTTCACAGTAAAATTTTCCTGCTTATTGCACACATAAAAATATCAATACATATTATTCGCTTAAATTCTGACCTATATCATGGGTAAACTATTGCCAGTGAATATTCTAGCTTTGTCGTTGTTATATTCTTCTTTACACCATTTTAGGAGTTATGTTAATACCTCAGCAAACACACGCTCGCACGCACACTAGCCCATTAAAAATCTCAACAGCGAGACTTACGAACCCAGAAGGCTGCATTTGGCTGCATGGTTGCTTGCTACGCTACTGAATGCACCGCTGCCATTAATTATTAAATGCGCGCATTTTGCTTTCGTGCCGCCCGTTACCTATTGTGCGCAGCGTTTGGACTTTGCCTATAACGCGATGGTGCTACACATTAAGAACAAAGGCATAAGGGGAACAAGTGCGCACCACCTGTCATCCTACCTGACAGTTACAAATATACATAAGAAACAGAGACACACAGAGGCACACTACTCTTAAGATTTACTACACTGTGGGCAAAAAATGCTACTCAGGTTAATAAACTAAATACACGTGTAAAAAATCGTTGCTGTTCCTTTAAAAATTTATAATCAACCTTTTACACTTGGGTAATACCAAAAGGAGCTGGCAATAACTGACTTACAGGTAATACCCTGACCCTTGACTAGCCCAGAAGAATAGTCGGCCAAGC